>JAQQBS010001429.1:0-22307 GCA_030347275.1 Microctonus aethiopoides | reverse complement strand
ACATACACACTCACAATTATACGTACATACATGCGTACAGATCATTTGTTTACATCCATACTTTTCTCGACGAAATAAAACGTAACAAAGTCTTATTTCATCGAAAACTATCAAATATAGCATTGAAAT
The DNA here is from genome assembly GCA_030347275.1 of Microctonus aethiopoides. Classification (NCBI taxonomy): domain Eukaryota; kingdom Metazoa; phylum Arthropoda; class Insecta; order Hymenoptera; family Braconidae; genus Microctonus; species Microctonus aethiopoides. Next base: position 22,178 of record JAQQBS010001429.1, on the reverse strand, counting down.
AAAAATAAAAAAATAGATTTTGAAGTTTCGATATCTCGAAAACTAAGCGAGATATCGAAATTTTTTATTCTTCAAAAACATCTTATTTTGTCGAGTTCTATAAGAATCCATCATCGTTTGGCGGCGCCAAAGATATAACATTATCCCCCTTTATTCGGATGAGGAATCAAAAATCCATTTCAGGTAAATATTTTTTTTTTCAAAAACCGCGCCGAAATTGTCTCAACATCCACCTCGACCCACCTTTTCAGATGAGTCGTTGTGAGCGTTTGGTGGCGAAAGTAATGACGTCATCCATGACGTATTCGCCACGACCGCGGTCGCTATGTGGAATGGCTTGAGGGACGTTTCGGGCGTTTTGATCGATTAGTGGAACGTACCCTTTGTGTCATGCGCAGTAGATATAATAGAAATCATATAGTGCACGAGCTCGACTATACCTATATTATACTGTGATGTAGTATAATGATGCTGGCGAAATAGGTCGTTTATGGCTAGAGTTTCCGTCAATCACAACTGTTGAAAAGATACGTAAGAAAGTTGCTGCATCAATACAACGACAAAATCTCAGTCGATTGGCTGTTCCAATTGAACGAAGAACATGTTCAATTCCACTGGTACCCAACAAAACAGTTGTCGTGAAACGAAATCATTTTCCAATAGTCTCAGCATGTGCAATAACAATACACAAATCCCAGGGAGGTACTTTCAATGAAATTGTGTATGAGTATGATGTATCTCACCCTCAACAGCTTGTGTATATTGCATTATCCCGAGTTACTAGTATTCAAGGCTTATATATTGTAACGAAAAATGATAATCAGCGATTCAATCATGGGCGACGAATAGTAACATCTCTCAATGAATTACAAGCGGAGTTTCGAAGGCTCTCATTGAGCAGATTGCAAACAATTGGAGGATTATCAACACATTTCATAATGAAGAGATCAGAATTATCAATCTTCTCCTTCAATGGTCAGCGTCTACACGCTCATGTCGCAGATATAAGTTCTGACAGAATTGCAATGAAGTCCAATTTCTTAATACTCTCGGAGACATGGCTAAATAACGATGAGCATATTGATATTCCTAATTTTGACCTCATAGCTAAATTTAAACGTAATATTAGAGCAGGTGGAGTAGCAATATATCACAATAGTAATGTCAGTACTCATATAATTACTCCACAAATAGATATAACAACAAAACAGAATCGATCATTATCTGTTGTGCATATTTCTAATGTAGGAGAAATGTGTGCTTGTCATAGTACATTTGGTACCGGTCAAATGATTGTAATTGTAGCTATATATATTTCTCCGAATACATCAGTAAATGATGTAATAGAATTTATCCATGAAAACCGAGTTAAATACACACCGGAGGTGTCAAAGATACTTCGAAAAAAATATCATGAATTACCAATGATTTTGAGTGGAGATTTCAATATAAATTTTGCAGAACTTAATTCAAAACCTTCAGTAGATTTCTTAGATGATACCTTCGGCTTGAAAATGTCGAATGAAAAAACCAAACCGACAACAAGATCAGGAACTACAATAGACGCAGTATTTCAAAGGCTTTTGAATAAAATTAAAACTGAAACATTTGTGTCGTATTTTAGTTATCATAAGCCACTAGTGTCAAGTTTAGAAATAAGCGGTAATGTTGATATATGATGTAATTTTATCTATTTTGTAAAAATGTAAAATAAACGAAAACAAATCATTTGCTTACATTGAATCGAAAAATTTCTATTTTTAGTAAAATGTTACTTTAAGTAATAAAAAATAAAAAGTAATAATACAAAAACTGGTCGATCAATCGCACTCTCTCAATCTCTTTCATCATATTTTCTCAAAAATTAATCAGAATACTAAGTTTCACTTTTACCGCGTGTGAACTTACACCCGATTTCTTTTTTCTTCATATTATTTCTCGGAATCAATGGTTTCAACGGTCGTCGTTTTTATCTATGTTTATTGTTAATGTGTTCCCCAATAGCATCGCCGGCACCAATGCATTACTTCACGGGCGCCGACTAGCCATGGGGTTTTACTGTCTGTGTGCGACCAAGGTCATCAGAAGTGTAAAGAGTTAATCTATAACCTTATATTGTGTTATATTGTGTACTTGGCAATAATGACTCATATCAATTCATTTTGAAAAGTAATTTTTGCAAAGTATTGATGGTTGAAACTATTACACAATAAATGGCAACACAATTTTTTGTCATGTATATAAACTTGGCGCCCTCTTTTTTCTTTTTTTATTTTAACAAGTTTTTTTGATTTCGATATCATTCCTTTTTTTACTACAAGTAGAATAATTGAAATTGAAACTTACTAACATAATTGATATTTGCTGATTTATACTTAACTAACATATAGAAAATCAATATAAATCACCTATATGAAAATCAGTTGTAATTTGAATTTTTTCTGAAAAATGAACAAATATCAGAATTTTCATAAAATATAGAAACATAAAAGTAATAACAAATATAATTCCAACATGGTAAAATATTATCAATCAATTCAATAATGATCAAATTTCACGAGACAAACCCACCCCTATCCTTGTTATATTTCAAGTATAAATTTATATTAGTATATATTTACATACTGATACTGGAAAACTGACCGAAAGAACTGCATTTAATTTTACGCATGTATGACAATCCACACGTAAACAAAAATTCGACTAACAGAAGATAAACACCATAAGGCGAGAAAAAACAGGACACTAGGGGACACTTCGATCTAACTAGAGAGAGAAAAGCTTATGTAATCTTAAACATATTGAATAAAGACGACGAACAGACGACGACGACCAAGACTGAATTTTTCGGTCGTGAAAATCATAAGTTTTCACGCAATATATCTTCCATAATACGGAACGTAGGAAAAAAATAAAATCAGTTTTATTATATAATTTTGACACGAGCTTTCAATTGCACCCATTATTTTTCCGCTAAATATTGTGCATCTATGAGATCTCATCATAATGGTCTCCACCAAATTGGAGTCTCGCGTAAAGATACACGGTACGTAGTGCCTCGCTTCGCAGTGAACTTGGCGCGAGACACTACCGTGTCTCTTGATTTTGTATATATATTTCAACATTTTATATTCATATGTCATTCCAAATATCTTTTAATAATAGAAAATGTATGCATTATATGATATGCATATAACAATTACTATGAATATGTGATGCGTAACATCGAATATAACAACGAAATTTTGCTATTGTTTTCACGATTGCAATATGAAGTGGCCATAGTGAATGGAGATTTTTTTTTTATAAAATTTTGTGAATAAGCTACAACTTGATAATATTGCAAAAATATTCTAGCAGTTACCAACCTATCGAGCTAATAATTCCCTACATACGGTTATACGCAATTCTTATATATTATATTTGAATATACTTACTATGGATTAGGTGGCGTAGCGGTATGTCACTTGCAACTAGAGCTTACATTCATAGGTTCATACCGCGATTACTCATTTTTTTTTATTGACACATTGTGTATTACTAATAATAAGGATCGTATATCAAGCATTCAAGTGACTTTTTTTCGAGCGTAAGCTAAATCCAAATAATATTCACTCCATATTCGAACAGTATTAAAATATCCAGAGTATGTTTGATTGGAACTCCGATGTGCATGTATAAAGGTGTATGGCTTACTTGAATGGTTGGAATGTTTGTTCATAAATATTTCTATTATATTTATGATATGCCCTCTCAAGACACAAATCCTTTTTCTTATCCAAGACACACATAATCCAAGATCACTCAAGTATTTTTCAGGGCTATTTCTACCAACAAGTTCGATCAGCACATCCGTAGACATTCTCTCACTTGAATAATGGCTGAGGTTGAACATGCCATTACATATAACGTCACGAATAAAATGGTATTTGATGTCTATATGCTTGGTCCTCGCATGAAATATCGGATCAATCACTGAAAATTATGCACCATGATTATCCACATTTTCAACAGCATTAGCCTATATATTCAAATTTAATTCATTCAACGAACTGTTCAAGTGCACAGCCTCTCTATTGGCCTTATTCATGCTGACATATTTAGCTTCCGTGGATGATAATGCTAAAGTTGATTGTTTCTGTGACTTTCATCTTACTTCCGCGCCCCTTAATAAGAATATATGATCTGTGTATGATCATCTACTTTCATTGCATTACCATTTTAGCGGCGCCAATATCTTCACTTTCGAAACATATTTTGAGTTCTGGTTCAATGAATGTAACACGCACTTCACCACGCGTGGTCTTTACTCATAGTGATAATTCAATTTTTTGCAGATGATGACTTGGATGAAAGTCGACCGCGTGATGGTCGGAGGGGACCAAAACGCCCTCGTACAATTCTAACTTCAGCACAAAGACGACAGTTCAAAGCCTCGTTTGAATTATCTCCTAAGCCATGTAGAAAAGTACGAGAAGCTCTTGCCAAAGATACTGGTCTTAGTGTACGTGTCGTGCAAGTTTGGTTTCAAAATCAACGAGCAAAAATGAAAAAACTACAAAGAAAAGCGAAGACCGATCCTGGCGCAGAAAAAGAATCAAAGGATGAACGAAGACCTGAAAGCCCCCATAGTGACCACAGTAAGTCTTTAGACAATATGATATATTTGAGATGAGTGATCGTACTCATACACATATAATGAATTATTTGTTAGGTGATAATAATTTCAGTCGATTAGGGCCAACAGGCATATTAGTGAATTAATTTTCTTAGAGAATAAACTTATAATTTGAACATCAACGTTGTTACGCTCAATGCTTCATGGTGACGCCAGATTGGCACTTGTAATAAAATGCCCTGCCATTAGCTCCAAAATAATCAAGAGAATTGTAATCAAATGTATAAACTCGAATCCGAATCAAAGAATAAATATCGTTGATTTTAGTACGTTGAAAAAAATTCTTCTTTCGTTAGATTAACAATAGCTTTCATTTTTTGGTTCATTTTTATGTTTCACTACGTGCCAACGTGCTTATGCTCATTTTAAACAATTAGTCGCTTTTTGTTATCTTTAACACTGTTTTTACAACGCCTGCTCGAGAAGTTGACTTTTCGAGCGCTGTATGTCATCTCTGAAATACACAATAATGGCATACTTCACTATATGCGTTTCATAAACGCACATGTTCGTTTAAATAGGACATAATTGCATAGATTCGAGCTAAATGATACTATTATAGAAATATAACCTCACGGGCACAATCTGTGTTCAACTCGCTCTATCTTTTTCACTATACTAGAAACTACTGAAACGCCATATGATGCCGCGATAATAATTTACTTTTTATTGTTCATATAAACCATGTACAAGACAAGTGAACAGTCCTAACCCTCATTTATTTAAACAAATTATAATTTTTACGCAAAAAATTTAAAATTTTTAATAATTGAAAAAATTATTTCAAATTGTTTGTTTCCTCTCAAAGTCAACTTCCCGAGCAGTAGTTGTAAAAATAATTGTATGCTGCATGTAGGATAAGTAGCAAATATGACAGTCGTGATTACGACATTCGCTGTTAGGTTTATGCGACATTTGTATGAAGACTCGTGTGGTAGATGTGTCTACGAGACATTCGGCGACATCTACTACACTCGTCTTCATAATATGTCTCATAAACCTTACGCTCATGCCGCAACAACCCGACTGTCCTATTATTTGCTATTTATTCTACTTGTAGCATAAATAACTATTATTTCATACCAATTCCTTTCATTTATATTGATTTAACTTCATGTTGTGACTTAATTTCATTACAAATCATTCATGTTTTAGTTAAATTATGCGTAAAATACTCAATAGAAATTCATGTGTGCTCTGATAATGATTGATAAAAGATCTAAATTGTGAATAAGTGAAATCGACTCATATTAAAGTATACTTTTTGAAGTGAAACTTTTATTCTATCGCCTCAAATTTTTTCGTCCATCTATCGCATGCCGCATTACAGCCGGCTGCGGAGTGGAGGTAAAGGCGCTCGGCAGAGCAGCCAAGGCCAATATGACTGGCGATTCGAAAAAAAGTTTCACTTGCATCGTGGTTTCATAAAACCATTTATTTGTTTATTTGTTTTTTTGTAAAAATATTACAGAACCTTGGTCACTCATTCCACCAAATTCATATGATTAATAAAACTAGAAAGTATTTTTCCCCTAAAGTATAACTCAACAGATATCCAGATTTGATTCGTCCATAACTTAATTCTTTCGAGCACAAAGCTTATCAACTGCGTAATCAACGCTGGATAATTATTTGGGCTAAGAAGTATATGAAAGGTATTATTTAAATACTAATGTATCTGTTTGATAAGCACCGACGTCTGATTTTCTACTTTGGTGAGGGAAAAAGTGACCGAGAAAATAATGAATCTTGATGAATTGTGTGGACACGTGCGAAAACTCAGCACGGCTAATTTATTTTTTCTCACACAAATAGACACACCAAAAAACACAATTATTACAACAATTGGTCAGTACACAATAATGACATAAAAAACAATATTAAACTTTAAGCTAATAAAGAGAATAGCAAACGAAAAAGATAATTTTGAATTTAAGGTAATTAATCCGAATATTGATGGCGTCCGAACGTTATGCCGTTTAGATAATTAGAGAGTTAGTAGTGAGAAGTGGGGTGCAATGCAGGCATGCATCGCCGTCTTCCCGGCAAAATCACCCTACCATCTCAATAGTCTTGTTGCAAGCTGCGCGCCGATGCGCAGAAGAAACGCCTTTAGTCTGAGAGAGACAGACTTAGATCCGAGAGTTGACGACATCTAGAGTCGCATGATTTCCCGAACAGTATCCTTAATACAGTTTTGAATATTCATGATTAGATTCGATTACTAGTTTATATCTAACATTGGTTTCATCGTTATTTCTAAATACAAAATGATTTGCTGATGGCGAATTTAAACACATTGATTGACGTTATATACTTTCATTGTCCCGTTCAACCAGATATTTAAGCAACTTAGTTTTAAATATGGGTAAGGAAGACGCACTAGTAATATCCACCGGTAGTGAATGCCAGAAATAAGCCCCTTTTAAATGAAATGAATTGGCATAGATGCTTGTCCGATGATGCGGAATATGAAACGTTTAATTGGTTATGTTTCGCGACGAAGATCTCGTATTAGAATTTTTCATTGTGAAAATATCGCTAATATATTTTGGAGCACAGCCAGCTAGTAATTTGTATATTGTTAAGCCAACAAAGTAAAGTCGTCTATCTTCAACTCTTAGCCATTTCAGTTTTTTCCTATACGGCGTAATATGTTCATCTCTATTTAGATTATAAATGAAACGTACCGCACAATTTAAAAGTCTTTGGAGTTTAATGTTCTGGTGTACTGTGACATCATTGTAGACTAAACAGCAATAATCAAATATTGGAATTACAAGTGCAGTCACAAGCTTAATTTTTAGTCTCATTGGTAGAGCATTTTTGTGAAATTTCAGGCGATGAAGAGTGGCATGTACTCTACTGGAAATACCAGATATATGCTTCGACCACGAAAGATTTGATTGAAGTATCACACCCAAACTCCGTGCGTGAGTTACATACGGGATTACAGTATTTTCAATCGATATCATAGGTAATAGATCTAGATCTATTTCATTTACAAAGACAGGGCTGCCCATTATCAAAATCTTAGTTTTGTCTAAGTTCAGCTTTAACTTGTTCTCATTGGCATAAAAAAACACTTCATTAATATCATGCTTAATCGTGTTGATTCCGTCAATCAAGTCAGATAATAAGCAGTCACGATAAATTTGAAGATCATTAGCAAAAACAATTCAACTGGAGTGTATTAGCACTCTACCAATATCACTAACAAATAATGAGAATAATAGGGGTCCAAGCACTGAGCCTTGGGGTACCTCGCAGTTCACAGGTGCCCAATTTGAAAATTCATTATTCATAATATCAACAACACATTGTGATCTATCAGCAAAATACGAATGGATAAACTTAAGTGCAGAGGCGAGCGGAACGGAGAGGAAGGGTAATCTCAAGCCACGATGGTGGAATAGGCAGGAGTAAAAAGGAGAAAATAGAAAGAATAAAGAGGGTTATTAAGACGCGAAGTATAGAAAATAAAAAGGAGATGAGCAAGTCAAAAAAGAAATTAAAGAGCATGCTGAAGGAGGCCAAAGAAAAATGGGACAGGGAAAGGTGGGATGAAATAAATGATGCAAAGAACATGAGCGAGTGGTGGAGAGGTATTAGGAGGTATAGGCCCAGCAGAAAAGGAAGAGTGAATGAAAAAATTGGTAACGAAGAATGGATAGAACACTTCAAAAAATTTCTGAACAAGGGGGGCCAGGGGGAAGGTGAGATGGAAAACATAAGGGCTCTAGAGAGAATGGATGAGACGGCGTGGTGGGTGATTGAGGGAGACGAGGTCGAGGAAAGTCGAAAATTGAATAAGAGCTTCATCGAGGAAGAGGTGAAAAGTGGGCTAAAAAGCCTTGGAAATGGCAAAACCTCAGGAGAGGATGGGATTGGTGGGGAGTTTTTAAAAGCTACCGGGCTCGATTTCGGTAAATGTAAAAACATTTACCGAAAGTTTCAACAGGATATGGAAGGAGGGGAGTATACCCGATGGATGGGAAAGTGCAATTATCGTACCGATACAGAAGGGGGATGAAAGAGAGGCGATGAATTACAGGAGTATATCGCTGCTGGACATGGAGTATGAAGTACTCACGGGAATGATGGCTGAGAGAATGAGTGATTGGGCTGAGAGGAACGGTATCTTAAGAGAGAGTCAAGCTGGGTTTAGAAAGGGGAGCAGAACGAGAGAACATATTTTCACCCTCAATGCATTAGTGAGCAATGTGTTGGAAAGGAAGAAGGGAGGATGTATGTGGCATTTGTGGATTTTAGAGCTGCATTTGACACGATAGACAGACAGCTCATGTTTAAAAAGCTATGGAAAAAAGGAGTCAAAGAGAGGATGATGAAAATGATTGAGAGTATTTATCAGAGAACAACGGCAAGGGTAAGGGCAGGGGATGGGGTGAAGGAGGAACTTGGGACAAACGTAGGTGTGAGGCAGGGATGTCCGCTGAGCGCTATCCTCTTTTGCATTTTTATTGATGAGATTGATAGAGAATGGGAAGAAAAGAAAATTGGGGGAGTATGCATTGGTAACAATAGAATTTGCGCATTGAAATATGTAGACGATGTGGCGGTGGTGAGTGATGACCCGGGAGAATTGAGGAGGATGTTAAAAGTTATGGAGAGATATATTTCCGAGAACATGCTCGTGGTAAACACAGATGAGACAAAGATTATAGTATTCAGGAAGGGAGGCAAATTAAAGAATAATGAAAGGTGGAAGTTTGATGGAAAAACATTTAAGTTGTAAGCAAGTTCAAGTACTTGGGGTACTGGTTTACGTCAAGGAGCAGCGAGAGAAGGCAGTGCGAGGAAGCGGCCAGTAAAGCGAGAATAGCTACTAATGCAGTTTGGGGATTAATGAAGAGGGCAGAGAGAGATAAATGGAGTGAACGTGTCAAATTATTTATGGAGGCAGAATGACATGATGGAAAGGGTACATGGAAGGTATATTAAGATGGCAGCAGGATTGGCAAGAAATACTCCGACCTACATTTGGAGAAGAGAATTGGGGGTGGCCCAGATGGATACAGTGATAAAAGAAAGATTATGGAGGTATATGAGGAAAGTGTATGAAATGGAAGCTGAAAGGTGGCCAAAAATATGCCTACGGGAGGAAGTGAGAAATATCCTGGACAGAAAACCAACTGTTTGGGGTATGAAACTATTAGGAGTGGCAAGAGATATGTACATAGAAAAAGTGTTCGAGGATATATGGAATGGAGTGGATGTAGGAGCGATTAGAAGGACTATTGACGGGGGATTGAGAAAACTTGGGAAGGATTATGATGATGAGGATGAAATGAGGTTAAGCGTGTCGACATATAATTCATGGTATAAAGACTTGAGTGCGGACGATTTGGAAGCTAAATGCTGGGAAGACAAGGCTTTGGTGGGAAGGGAGACAGAAATTTGGTGTAGACTTAGGTGTGGGAACGTTGGAGGGAGTGGAAAGAAAGGTGTGATAGACGAAAACTATAGAATGTGCAAAAAAGAGAGGGAAAGTCCAATCCATTATAATGAGGTGGCTTTGCCACTCATTACTTTTATTTGCGCTAGAGCGTATATATTCGGGTGTATCCGTAAAATTGTAAGAAAGAACAAATGTGTGTGAAGTGAGTACGGAAAAGCGGTGGTCAACGTCGCCAATCAACAGCGGTGGCCATCGTTGGAAGATCATCGAGAGTTCCAAAGTCGTCCGGATGTATGAAAATTGTTGTGGATACAAAATAATTTGGACCAAAGCACCATCAAGGTCATCTACATAAGAGTCCGGAGAGCATAAATCACGGTTTATGTGCTTATATGTGAGGAAAATAGTAGAATACGATAGTGAGCCAGACTGCATCACTCATAGAGTTACAGTATAGGGATCAGCGCCGTTGAGAGCCACTAATAATCGTTCTATGCCAGGATCACATTGGGCATGAGAGAGACAACAACTTCTGTGTGTTAACAATGTTACGCTGAAAGCTCAAGAAGGACAGAAACATCTACCAATAATAATCCGGAGTACATCCGAAATAATATCTCAAGCAATTAATATACGACGACAAAAAAATTAATAGACGATGGAAAAGGCAATTGAGGCTGAGAACGACGATGCCGTAATTTTGTAATGCACTTCCGACTTCACCATTCAATCAGCACGTGTGCCAGGTGTGCGTTCTTGTGTGCCACGCCGAGACCGCAACCGAAGGATGGAGTCGAGAGAAATGGGAAGGTCACCCGGATAAGGAGTGATTATAACATTTGCGAATGTTATGATCGGGCTGATTTGGCGAGTTACGACCAAATAGCTAGTGGAATATCGGCAGGGTGAATACCCTAACAGACAACTTCGGAAGTTTCAGCCAGCCACAGAGCACGCTTCAACACATGGACTCGGCAAGTCGAGTTTGTGTGAGGATGGAAGTATGAGTTATGTGAGAGGGAAAAATGTTATGAGTGAACTATAAAGAATAAGTAAGATAAATCAAATGTAAGAGTAATAGTCAAAATCGGGTCTTGTAGACCCATCCAATGAACGCCACGCGTAAAGAGACGAGAATAAAGTAGAGTCAGTAGAGTCAAAGTTAAATAGAAAGAAAATAGAAGCAAGACAGTAAATTGAAAACAGAGTAAATAGAAGAAAGAGAAAATATTATATTCAAATATATTGGTTTGGTCCTTAGAAAAGGTCAAACCAATATCAAAATTGTTGTAAACATTTAATTATATCATATTTTTCCATTTAAAATCATTCCGGACAATTAATAAATATCTAAAGTCATTTTCATATCAAATAAATTATACAGTGTTAAAATTATTCATATTAATATTATTTAAAAGCATGCAATATTATTTTCAGAGCCAATAGAATTAACCCAGGGTCCTATTGAGTATTTAAAACTGAGGTGGCATCCCTTGGAAACGAAGTAAGATAGTAAGTTGACGGTAACTCCGGAGTAAAGAGTAAAATATCCGGATTTTAACCTTTTTGAGGAAAGGCGGCCGTCACACCATATATTGGAATGTGCAAGAATAGCAGAAAATATTGACCAAATACTTGTGAGGTCCATGAGCAAAAAAGTAGGCGGCGATTCTGAAACTGAAAAAGAAGAGAGGCTGAAAAATTTGTTGAGGGGAAAGGGTGACGTGGATTTATGTAAATTTGTAGTGAAGGCAGAGGGGATGTTGGCCTCGGCGGTGGGCACGTTGGATGGGATTAGTGATGGGAATGAAGAGACGTGGGACAACACGTCTCGGAAAAAATTAAATAAATTATTATTAATATAAGTTGTAATGGTGAATTGAATGATGCAATATTGATGAATTAAAACAAACGGTTTTCGCCGCGTGGTCGCAGCCACAAGATAGCTGAATTGAATAATTGAATTGTTTCTATTAATTTTGATTGAATTGTCTCGACATAAGTCACTTTATGAATCGTTCACTTCATTTGAAATTAACCGCTATTTAATTTTGATTGAACTGAAACGAATTTCACTGAAAAACTTAAAGATTTTGACGAGTTAAAGAGAATCACATGTGCGCACTTTTATCTAGTCGAATCATTAGATATGTAATGGATAGCGTCGTTCCGCGATGATGAGAAAAGACATACTTCCCTCCCGTGGTTTGTGTCAATTGTGATTGGTCGCGCATAATTAATGCATTGCAGGGCCCATCACCCGTGCCAAAATTGAGCTGATCCGCGTTGATCAGGTGATTGATGGGATGCACGTAAGTGCATGGCGCAACAAGTGATGCGCAATGGTGCAGCACGCAAGAAGTGGTGCGTCAGCCCTATAGTTCGTTGCACTAATAGTTGACGACAGAAAATTGGTACCGTTCAGTGCTGCCACCGTAAGTAATTATTTCTCAAACATATTCAAATAAGGTGAAACAATGATTATTGTGATAATTAATGAAATAAACAAATTTTCAAGAAAAATTAAAGAAATAAAATAATTACAAAAATAAGAAAAACACAAAATTTTATATAATTCATACACGCAATGTACGCGTGCCGACGTCAAAATTTTTAGAAGAACAATTTCTTTGATAATTAATTCACGCGACTAATTACGCGTACTTTAACTCAACATGAATTTTTACGCTGCTTATCAACAATTCAAATTTTACTTTAAAATAAACAAATCACTTAAATTCAACGCTAATGGCGCACTCAAGTACTGGGCTCGCTTACCAACCGCTATTTCCGAATCACGCAGGGCAACAGGCGGTTCTAAAGATTGTCCTCGTGAAGACTGTTCCGATTCAATAGTAGCTTGGCGTTTCCCTAGCGAAAAATGCGTGAATTTGTTGTTGAAGAAATCTCTGACGTTGAACAGCGTTGTTACGTCCCAGTTGGTATCGGACGTATTGTTGATTTTGTTTATTTTTGGTAGAGGATCGTTGCCTGCCACTACTATGCGTAGTTGAAGTGCAGTGAATTGATGACGGATCGATCGAGAATAAGTTTATGGATTCATATTGAATGATTCACGAAATTACGCTATTTACCATTTATTAATTAATCAAAAATTAAGTTTCATCATTGTAAAATTAGTTCAAAATCAGAGTGTCTTTATGAATGTTCTTTATTTATTGTCGCGATAGACGACGGTTATCATTTTCACTTCGTTTCACTCACTAACACTATAACTATTTCACTTACACTATTATGATTAATTATATTATGCATTAACAATAAAAATAGATGATTGAAGGATTTAACGTTTAGAGCCCTTGAAAAGTAACGAACGAGATTAATATATGTAAACCACGATTTAGGGAACTTAAGGGCACCTTCTGGTCTAGAATTTTCGAAAAATTGATTTTTTTTCTTCTATATTCCGAAAGTATAGTATCTTAAGATTATATTGTGAAAAATTGGTAATGATATTCACAGTATTTCAAGTATTATAGCCCATTAAAGGTCAGCGCCGAAGTCGGTAGAAGGGGCTATTATTAACTTTAAACGCGTTTATCTCGAAACTACTTTTTCCTGTCTCACGGGAATGATTTGAAAAAAACTACTCGACCGATTTGTCTCAAATTTAATATAAATGAAAAGTGATCGTTCAACACGTGGCCAATATGGCGTGACCATATGCAACAATGAATAATTGAGTTGATGAGTTTTTACATGAGCTGACCAAATTAATATAATGAAATTGAATGCTTATTTTAGTAGTGATGGCATTTTGGGAATTTAGCAAGCACCACACGAGAATAGTTAATTGAACTGATAGTGAGAATTATACAAAATAATTGAAGATTCAAATGAGCGAAAATTATACACGTGTGCACAATTGAGTTTTTGTTGGAACAATGCTCACTTGATACCTCGTGATTGTTCTTGTTGCTGGGCAAACAAGAAGGCGTTCATATATGCGGCGTGAGCATGACTGATGGCAGCACTATCCACTCATTACAGTGGCATCCATGACAGCCATTGGATAATGCTGTCATCTTTAACAATTTGAATTGCGTGATTGCTAATTACGCAACATGAGGAAATATGAGAATATTTCGTAGTTGTGACAATCAATTAAATAATTTGAGGGTACTATGATATGGAAATGAATGAAATTTTTCTTACTTAATCAGAAACTAATAAATTTTAGGTGGTTTTTTTTTGGTGAAATTTATTCCAATACAATCACCATTACCGAATCCAGTGCATTCAAGATTTGGTCAAGTTTTGGTTTTCATAATACACTAAAGGAAAAAATTAAAGGGTCAAAATTTTTTTCGCAATTTTTGCGTGTTTTTCACGGGCTGTATCTCAGTGAAAAATGGTCGCATCGAGTTTCCAAAAACAGGATTTTGAAGCTCTGAGTCTCTAGTTTTCAGTACTTTTAGCGAAAAAATTTTTGAAGTTACGGTTATTACGTGATGCGAAGAAATATCGCAAAAAAAAAAATTTGCAAATTTTGAGTCTTTTTTTATTGAGTGCACGAACTTGGGAAATTTTTTTTTAGCTAAAGCACCGAACGGGTTGGATAGCTTTTGTATTCAGCTTCAATTTCGATTTTTTTAAATCTTGATACGACCATTTTTCCCTAAAATATGAGACTTTTAACGGAAAAAGGTCATTTTGTCTTCAATCATCGATATCGCAGCGACAAATGCTCCTACAGAGAATCAAAGGACAGTTTTGGAAACTACGATAAATTTCTTATAAGATACTGTCTTAATTTTGAGGAAAAAATTTTTTTTTTATCTTTAACATGAATTTGAAAAAAAAGGAAAAAAAGGGTAATTTATGGTTTTTTAAAAAATTGACGGAACAATTGGAAATATCCATGAAATGACTAATGTCAAGAGTAACTTTTTGAGCTCGATAAACCCGGAAACCCTCTGCAATTGTTCATTTGGATCGTGCGAACCGTTTCTCTGTTTCAAGCAATTAAACTTTTGAAAAAATTAAAGGGTCACGATTTTTGCGCTTAAATGCAACCAACCACTTGTGCGAGAAGATCGGCGGTGCAGTTACTGTTTACGTCTGTTTCATCCTAGTTGCAGCAAAATTTATCTTAGCAGTCGTGCTCCTAATTTTTGCTGCTATTCAAAACTTATTTCGATAATGCCGCAAGACTATCTATCTGCTTCAAAGCAATCGACAAAAACAAGATCAACGTCGTCTTCCGCCATTGAGTCACCTACAGCTGAAGTTTTTTCAGCTAACACACCTGCTATGTCGTCTTTTGAGGCGTCACTCAACACGTTCATGTCGCAACAAACGCTTTTCAACGATCGTTTATCTGAATTACTAGCTAAGCAAGCTACCACGCTCAATGATCACACGAATAAGCTTAACGAACAAAATGCGAAACTGAATGCTCAAAATGACAAATTAAACGAGATCAAGAACATTCCCAAATCTTTAGCTGATCATCAAGTTAGGATTAAAAAGCTTGAGCAACAAAATGACTTTTTGTCCAAACAAATAACTGATCTTGCCACTCAAAACATAGCACTATCAGATCAAGTCCAACAACTTAAAAAACCAACCATAGTTCCATTAAATCCATCAACGGAGATTGTTATTTCTGGTCTACCTTCGCAACTTGTTGATGACCATCAGGCTATAGTAAATAAAGTCTTATCTTCTCTTGACTTAAATGGACTTGCAAACGATGTACTAGTGACCAGACGTATCAGCTCCAAACATGACTCGTCTTCTTCGACTCACGATATTCGTATGTCACATTGGTCACTCATTGTTAAATTCAAGTCTAATTATATCGCCAATCACGTTATCAATACAAAGAGACACAAAGGACAGCTCACACTGAATCAAGTGTTTGATTTAAACACTCGTGGAAATGTATATGTGAACGAATCTCTTCCGACGTCTACATTTAAGCTTCATCGTAAGACTAAAGATGCAGTAAAACTACACAAGTGGAAATATGTATGGATTATGAATGGTCAAATATTTGTCCGTAAAGATGACGGCACCGAGAAATTTACAATAGAGACAGAATCTGATCTACAATTGCTTACTTCTAATTGACTAGTTTCCAGTTTACCTACAACAGCTAATGCACCTCCAAAATATGCTTCTTCACCTTATTTAAATATCTTCCACTTCAATGCCAATTCTCTCCTTGGACACATTGACTACATTCGTTCTCATGTGGCTGATCACCATTACCATATTATTGCAGTAACAGAAACGTGGCTAAGGCCTAACATTCCTGATGGAGAATGCAGTTAATAAATAAAATGGATGATTCTTATTTTCAGTTTGTCGTTTATTATAATTTAAACACGATGTTCACAGTAAAATAATAATGTTGGTGAGTGTGAAATGTGAAAATTGATGCGAGAATGAGAAAAATGATAATGAATATCACACAACGCGTGGGTTGTAAGGCCACGTGCAGCGTGCTCACTTGAATTACACAGTTTTTACAGGTTTAATTACTAATACGGTGGCAGAAATTGATTTTAAACAGTTCAGCAAATATTAATTAATAATAGCGAAGCCAAAAAGACAGTAAGCGATGGCACAATTAATAAAATTAAGCGTAAAGCAGTTTTTCACTAATTAGCGAAGCGTGGTTTTGCGTTGAATGCAGTCAGTTAACTGACGTGATGGTAGGAGAGGACAATGGGCAGTGGTCATCTATGCGCTCTATTGGTCAAAAATGCATTAGTGCCAACCTAGACACGCACGTAACCCAAAAATATAAAATTTTCCAATTTATCGCAGTCATTCTCAAACAATTCCAGATGAGCTAGTAAAAATACCAGGTTTTTTCATGTTACGAAATGATCGTCGCCACCGTTTAGATGAAGGAGTGGCGTGTTATGTACATGAGTCTCTTATAGCCTTTGTGTTAAGTGTTTCAACGACAGATATTTTCAACGGACCTGAATTCATTATAGCTCATATTGCAAATACACCACAAGACAGTATTTTGTTCACTATCATCTATAGAAGACCTAAAGGCTTATTATTGAACTCGTTTGTGAATGAATTTTATAACTACTATCACAATTACAAAAATGTCATTATTGTTGGAGACTTAAATTGTGACCTACTATCCACTAATTTTGAAGCTACTTATCTTCGTGTCCCTACACTGTCCCTTTCATTATATATAATAGACTCTGGTTCCACCCATCATACATCTTCGTCTGATACGTGGCTTGACGTATTCTTAATTGATGACCTTTCTAAAGTCATCAAATTTTTCAAATCTGATGCACCATTTATTGCTGGTCATGATGCACTTACACTGTGTTATCGCTATATTGCACTTCCCACTGTAGGTCGATGTATCAATAGAAAGAATTTTACCGATATAGATGTCAACTGTTTCAACAATCTAGTTCATACAGATTTTCGTACTATAACCAATACAATCACGAGTTCAGCACCTGCTACTCTGGATATTTGTCATATCATATCTGATGTCCAGGACATCATCATTCGAGCATTAGACCCACTAGCTCCTGTCTATACAATTCATACAAATCGCTCCAGAGTACCATGGTTAAATTCGGAGCTAAAAGCTAAAATCAAACGTCGTGGTCAGCTATACAAATTTGCTAAATGATCAGGATTACTTTTAAACTATCAAATATATAGGCAATTTAGGAACGACCTGACTTCTGAATTAAAACAAGCTAAACATGATTACTTCTTCAATAAACTACAATCAATCTCTGATGTGTGTAAAATGTGGCGTATGTTGTCGTCGCTAGGTTTGGCTAAAACTTCCAGAACTTCACCTCTGCATTTCTTCACACCAAATCAGCTTATCGATCATTACTCAACGATTGTAGCAACTGCACATTCTTGTACAATAGCTGATCTTGAAGCAGCTTTTCACGTAACTAATGTGGTAACTTCCCAGTTTGACTTAACTACAATAGAGCCTATTGATGTTGTGACGTCGTGGTTATCACGATGCGGTCTGCGACCATTGAAACCTGGACATTGCGATGAAATCACCACAAGAAAAAAAAATAGAATCATCCGTCTATTGCTCCAGTGGCATGAGTGTTAAAAAATAATGATATTTTTTGACGCGTGCAAAAATTTTCTGTATGAGGATCACTGCTGCGTGGTGGGGAGAGTGATGCAGGGACGTCGAGCCGAAAATCAACGAGAAGGAGTGGAGAATGCATAACCACCGCTGCAGCGACGAGGCAAGCTAAAGAGACAGAGAATCAACAGAAATCTGCGAAGAGCAACGAGGACGCAATGATCGATCTACGCGCTGTGGAACCAATAGTTGAATATTTGTTTAAATGATTGTCATCGATATTAATGGAAAATGTAAATGTATGAGGTATGGATGGATGCGTGTGGAATTACTGATTATAAAAATAATTATTTAACATGAATAGGATCAATACTAACGCGTGTATGATTACATAATTTGAGAAAAATTATCAGAACCATCGTACGCACTTATAATGTTACGCATGTTAGGGCCTAAGGCCAATTAGAAATACGTAACAGAGTCACGTGGTAAGACAATGTAGCACGCTGGGCTCGCGTCGTTACCACAAATTGATGAAGCCATCACTCTCCGCCAGGACGTATTACGTGGAAGACGTAAGTCACGCCAATCAATTTTTGGACTGATAATAAATTAAACTGCCTGGAGTTTAACTTTACCATAATACGAGGCTGGACAACACATTAAAGTAGTGATCATTACGATTTTATTGGCATACTGTATACCGAGTTCACATTTTGCTGGAGTAAAGCCACGCTGCCAGGGAATAATTGATGTAGTTGCATAGTATTGATCGACGGATTGATTGTCGCCCTGCAGGATCAATGAAACATTTGTTTTGCGAGTATATACGAAAATTTTCATATTTCATGATATGTTCATGCTTGCATTGGCACAGCTGAAGATTATACTAATCTAAAAATCTTTAATAAAATTTATTTTGTTTGTTTGTGTGAATGGATGATGAATGAATATGTTGTTTAAGAATTCTATTGTTCATTAAAAGCGTTTAAATTATTGATAAACAAAATAAGCCTTAAAAGTTTTGTTTTTTTTTTCAATTGCCGTCGGAAAGCGGTAGCGTTTATAATTATTTCCTTTTTTTTTCATATTATTATTATTATTATCATTATTTTCGGTTATTTGTTTGGAATCCATAATAAAATTGGTGTAAAGTGTGTAAATAAGATTTATGTTTGTTTCTTGCACAAATTCAATAAATTTCAGCATATCAAGTAAAAATAAAAATATCCTTAGCCTGATTTCGTTTGGACAACGCCGCCTCCGCATCCTGAGGAGCCTGGTAGATGTTTTGCGTATTTTCAGGGAAATTAGCGAGCCCGTTTTGTTATATTTGATTATTTTTTTAGGTGAGTGGTTCCCTTAAGAGACCTGGCGCCCAACAACCTTCCGCGGAGGAGCGCGAGTAAGTATAAAACACGTACGCGTTTGTCGCAGACGTGTTTGGTATTATACATTGCGTGCTGGCTTCTCGCAATTTGTCGAGATGAAAGAAGACACTTGGGCCCCACTTTGCCACTTATTTTATGTAAAATATGTCGCAATGTTCATCAGCTTATATTATCGTCAGTGACAAATGCTCCACTGGACCTGACTCACTCTCAGCTTCTACAATCAGAATGTTGGCACCATCACTAGCCTATGTGCTCACATCTATCTTCAACTATTGTATTAGAAATTCATTTTTTCCAAATCAATGGAAGAAAGCCTACATCAGACCATTATCCAAAGTCAACATGCTCAGATCTCCAAATGACACAAGACCAATTGCTAACTTAAGTGAAATGTCTAAAATTGTCGAGAGATTAATTCATAAACAAATACTACATTATCTTAATGAGAATAATTTGGAAGACCAATTTCAATCTGACTATAGAAAAGGTTACAGTACTCAAACTGCACTACTTAAATTATGTCATGACGTGAGGAAGGCAGCCGACAAAAAACTAATTATTATATTAGTCCTCTTTGGCTTCAGTAAAGCGTTCGACATGGTATCACACGCAGATTTATTGTTAAAACTTGCACGCATCGGTTTTACCAAATCTTCCCTTCCTTAGATCTATTACTACCTTACAGGAAGGTCACAAAGTATAATAGATGATTTGTTTAAGAAGAAGCACGCATCAAATATATCGAGTAGGGTGCACAATACTTTGTACACGATTAAGTACCATAAACATGCGTTTTCAACTGAATTTCGTATAAAGCTCGTTCAAACACGCATTTTCCCAATAATCGACTATTGCTGCGTGATCTACAATGATTTGATAGCTGAGCTTAACATCAAATTACAGAGATTGTTAAATTGTGCAATCAGATTCATCTACAATCTACCACGAGATCAACACATCTCTCCATATAGAACGAAGCTGAAATGGCTCGATGTTAAAAATAGACGATTATACTTCATGGGAATAATGATCTTCAATATTCTACATAATAATGCACCATTGTACCTGAAGGAGATTTTTGAGTTAAAACGAGATGACGTAAGGTCTTGAGCACGACTTGCAACTAATGACGTATTTCAAATACCTTTACACCGCACGGCATTGTATCGTAATTCGTTTCATCTGGCTGGTATTTACTTTTGGCACACTTTGCCGTGTGATATTGTAAACTCAACGTCTTTACCGCAGTTTAAGTCTAAACTATTTGAGTATCTTTCACTTATCAACATCGACTCTCCATAAATATACAATGATACCGTTTTAAACTTAAATTCAGCAAACCATTGGTGTACTTTTTCCACTGTACTTTATTATCAACTCTATTTTGTTTCTTTTTAGTTCTGTTTTATTCTTATTTTTTACGATTCTTTAATACTTACTTAAAATTTTTGTATTTTGCTTACACTTACATGTGAAAACTCCTGTATCTATCATAATGTATATATGTTCAAATTGCCCTATAAAATTGCTAGGGCATATAAAAATAAATCTATCTATCTATCTATCTATCATCCTTCCCTGGATGCAGCTGCATAACCCGAGCTAGCGGCCACTAGCCCAGGAATTTTAGACATTTTAAACACCAATCTGCGGAAAAATTCAAACCAAGCTGAATTTTTGTACACACCTTCATTACGGCATTGTAATGAAGATGTGAAAAATCGACATTGATATCGTGCCGGCTAAAAAAGTTATAGAGGTCAAAAAGTCACGAAAATCAGTTTTTCGCGAATATCTCCCAACTTATCGCTCGGAGGTCAGTAGAGGTCATTATAAAAATTGTTCGTTATAAAATTATCTAGAAAAAATGCCTCTTGCATTTTCCTGTAACATCAACCGTTTTCGCAATAGAGCGCAGAGAAAGCGACTACAATGCACTTACATACGGTATTGTATACCGTATACCAAGGCATGGACTCTATTGCGTTTTATTCATGATTGTAAGTGTTCAAAAAACTTAAATTTTTGATGCTTGGGCGTTTTGTGAAAAATATACACATATTATAGAAGTTTGGAAACTTAGTAAAATTTACTATATATTATACTAACGACCTCCACTGGCAGATTTTTCGCATTTTATAGTTATGAGACCCGTCCCTTTATATCTGCCACTACCTGTCGGAGTGCAGTCGGACTATGTTTAGCTCAGTTGAAAAATATTTCTTGAGCGCTAAAGACGTTATTTCAGTAGTTTCATGCTCTTAAATAATTTTCATTATGAGTGATACGTGTTTTATATGCGAAGGATTGTTATCGGATAGTGATGTTGTAGAAGTTAGGCGTGGTCTAGAAACATTAAAAAATAGTTCTATCGCTAGAGGTGACGGCAACAATGAATATTTAAAAACTGTGACTTTTGTGAATGTTCATAGTAATTGTCGTAAAAATTATACGAACAATTTGAGTATTACAGCATTTGAACGATGCCAAGAGGAACCGAGTACATCAGTATCTCCACGTGAAAAAAATATCAGTTCTTTTGATTTTAAAAAACTATGTTTGTTTTGTGGAGAAGAAGCGAGTGAAATAATTGAGAAAAAAAAGAAA
>JAQQBS010000008.1:1363-24943 GCA_030347275.1 Microctonus aethiopoides | reverse complement strand
CAGTGTACAATTCTGTCAATAAGAAAGTTAGAGACGTAATAGATTTTCTTCATGAGGCATTATTAACATATACGAAAGGTGGTTTAAAACTGTTGAAAAAATGATATCATGAGCTTCCGCTCATACTTGACTCACCAGCGGTGATTTTAACATTCAATTGGATACTGATGGAGGATTGCGCTGTAAACAATTTTTAAAAATGGAACTGAATTTGGACTTCGTTTCTGGTAACACGCTGGGGACGACTAGACATGGTACATCCATTGGGATATTTTCAAGATATGTAAATCATGTTACTTCCAATGTCCACGTATCGTATTTTAGTTACCACAAACCTATTGTCACAGTAATAAATAACGACATTACTTTTGATGAAATTAATAATGTTCAACATGATTTTAATATTGAAGAAAATCAATTGACATTATAATGTATTGATGTAATAATAAATTTTGAAATCTGAATAAAATTTTCAATATTGTCAGTTACACAGAAGAAGCTTTTATTTTTGAGGTAACATTTAGATATGAGGTAGTCTAAACATTAGAGAAAAAAAAATTTTTTCATTTTTAAGAAGATTACGTTGAGATAAGTACGAAAAACTTGTTCCTTGAATTTTTTCCAAATTTTGATAAATCGGTCCAGAAAAACCGTCGAATCGATCGATCTGAAGTTTTGCAGGGTTATTAAGGGTACATTGGGCTGAAGAATTTTCATTGAACCTTAGCATTCCCCCCAATATTAGCAAAGATACAGCCGATTTACCAAAACAAAGGAAAAAGTCACTATTTTGTAATTTTTTCAACTGAATGTTTCGAATAAAAAAAATTTTCCAAAACAACATGACAGCGTCTTGTAGGAAATTATCTCCAGATTTCAGAACTGCCCTTTGGTTTGCTGTACGACCAGTAGTTGCGTCAATATCGGTAATTGAGTGGTAAAGGGTCCTTTTGCATTTAAAACTCAATATCTCGGAAACAAAAGGTCGTACCGTGATCTTCAAAAAACGAAATCAAAGCTGAATGAACAGGCTATCCGACCCATGTATTGGCGTAGCTCGACGAATTTTTTCCATGCCCATGGACTGAAAAAAAAAATGTAAAAAATTTGCAAATTTTTTTTTTCTTCTTTCTCCAAGGATTACATGAAAACTGCTGCTCTTAAAAAAATTTTTCGAAAGATCTGAAAACTAGAGTCTTCAAGCTTGGAAATGTTTTTTTTTGATTGTCGATCCGACCATTTTTCACTGAAATACAGCCCCTCAAAAATGACCGAAAAATTTGGAATTTTTTTTTTGCTTCCTCAATTTTTGTGCGTAGTGTATGTAAATCATGTTACTTCCGACGTCCACGTATCGTATTTTAGTTGCCACAAACCTATTGTCACAGTAATAAATAACGAAATTACTTTTTTTCATACCCCAAGCATTATGTCGTTTCTGAAAATGTAAACTTCTATAATAATATTCTAATACAATTATTAGCATTGAATTATGTATTATATTCTTGGCCACGCGTTTATATAGCGTTATATGCTATATACTCCTGTATACAGATGTGCGCTTGCACTCTTCGCGCTGTACCTCGAGAACGGTTAATGATACAGAAAAATGCTTCAGATGAAAATTGTAGGTATTTTTATAATCTACAAGTTTTATAATAACCTCGAATGACGGTTTTCCGATAGAAATCGAGATAATAGCAAAAAACCGATTTTCCCGACTTTTGACCTTGAATATCTTGTGATGCAGACACAAGATTATAGGGGACTTTTCTCCCAGTCTTTAGAATGCCAAAACAAACGGTTTCACCTATTTTCAGCATATTCGCTTTCATTCCGAGGTTAAATGCTTATTTGACTGAGCTAGAAGCTTAATTTGAATTTTGGAATTTCGATGGACAATGCAATTATCAAGCACACAACTTAACGAAAAATATTCGTTGCATGAATCAAATTTAAAATTTCGTCACTAATCACTTACAAAAAGGATCCGATGAACTTCTCTACTATTTCTTTTCTGCAGATCAATGAGATGCATAACAGCACATGAACTATTTCTAGTTTATATTTGATAAAAAATTTTGATGGTCATGGTGCTTTCGAATTCAACTAGGACATAGCTCAGTAAATTGCAATATTGGGGAAACAAATGATATAATACATTTTCACGGAGATTACATAACAATGATTGCTTTTTGAGCGAATACCTTGCAATTCAATCGTCGATTGTATAAACTTGGATCAAACATGAATAGACAGTGGTACATATTAATAATGCCACGTGAATTTTAGAATTTCTTATTTTAGACATAAAAACCATAAGCTAATATATCATAAACACATACTATATAAAGATCAGTTCTGAATCACAATCAGTCACATTCGTTTGAGATGAATCTAGTATATTATATCCAACTGCATTCGTCACATCATAGAAATTTTTTTTCGCCTTGAACGACCTGTACGTCACTAAGTATTTTCAACTACTGGTGTCAGAGACTATGCAACACAAGAAGCAAATTAGGGTGGAGCGACGCGCGCAGCGATCGATTAGACTGAACTCGTGTGGACAAATAATATATCCAACTACTGTAGTTCTATGATTTTCAATAAATTTTCATTCTTATATC
This sequence comes from Microctonus aethiopoides, assembly GCA_030347275.1. NCBI lineage: Eukaryota > Metazoa > Arthropoda > Insecta > Hymenoptera > Braconidae > Microctonus > Microctonus aethiopoides. The sequence continues at coordinate 22,313 of JAQQBS010000008.1, read as the reverse complement.
TCAAGCAATGGAAGGTGAAAAATCCAATATTTTCATTGATGAGAAAAATATTGGTTCCAATTTTGGAACATGTATATTATTAGAATTGAGGATATTCATGATACCAACCACTACGATATTGATAACAATTATGTATCTCAGTATATCCCAACATATCAAATAATCTATTAAAAAAAAAAAAAAAAAAAAAACAAATGAAGTGTGAAGTCCCTACGCACCGATGAAGTGAAACTTCACACAATGAAAATTAAAAACAAAGGTTATTTTTTTTAATTGATTTTTTTTAGTGATACTTTCCACAGTAATACATTTACAAGCAAATTCCATTATAATTTGTCATTTTTTACAGTAATTTATTAAATCAAATTACTATTTTCGAGTAACGAGTCATTCATATCTATAATATTAACAATTGGATTATGATAATTAAAATAAGATATAAAATGTTTAATATCTATATTAGGTAGATTCCTTGCAAAAACTGCATCAATAGTAGTCCCCCCTATAGTTGAATGATTTCTATCATTTATCATTTCCAATGAAAATTTTTCATAGAGCAATTTTAAGAGTGGTTCTCCTTCGGGCAACGAAAAGTTAACATCGAAATCTCTTGCGAGAATGACCGACTGTTCGCAATGATCTACAGGCGCTCCAATAAAATTTGCAAGAGTTTGTGAACCTGCGATTGATAACGGTAATGATGATTTGCTGATAAATAACTTAATATCCATCATTGCAGAATTTGGTGATATATAAATAGCTATTAAAATTAATTTCAGACTATTATTATCGCTAGGGTTAATTCTATACAATACTGTACATAAGTCTCCAATTCTAATAGACGTTGATATCGTCACGTCAGTACTGCTGGAGTAAGGAGCCTTAATTTCTAAATCTGATGTGATAATAATTATTGTCTTTTTTATTGCGATAAATGGCAACGCCAGAATTTCTAACCTCATTGCGTTGAAATCTCAAAATGAAATCGAAATTAGGTATCGATACCGGAGATTCATTATCATTCATGAACGTTTCTGATAACATTAAAATATTTATGTTTTCGGAAACTCTACCTGTAAAATCATTCGCGTGGGCATGAAAACTCTGACAATTGAATGATATAATTGATAAACCTTTCCTCATGCACATACAATCATATAATTGTTTATCCAAAGTGACAAATCGATTTTCACGTAATTTTTTCATTTCATACCGCAAAACGGCGCACTTTTCCATAATAAAATTTCTTATGTTTGTTAACTGGAATTATATATAAATTATCATTGGAAATGGCTCTCGACATTGCGACATAAACTAACTGATAAGATTGTATTTTTTCATAATAATAAACAATTTCATTGTAAGTGCCCCCTTGCGCTTTATGAATCGCCAATGCACAAGCTGGTGCAAGTGGAAAGTGGTTTCTTTTGGCTGATATACTTCTTCGTCTATTAAGACAAATGATAGCGTTTCGTCGACGAATCGGAACGGAGATAGGTTTGATGTTATTCGCTACAATGAATGATTGTGATATCATACGAGCTTTTAACCCAATTTTTTCATTATTTGGGAATACTAACCATAATCGAATAACTTGTCCAATGTGGTTTTTCTCTACATGCTTCAATTTCCCCATAGCGCCATTGGCTGATCAACACATTCGTTTAATTTTAATTGATGAAGTCAGTATAGTCGGAGCGGAACTTTTAGAACGAATTGACAGAAGATTGAAATTGATAACAGGTAAATTCGATATATATTTTGGTGGACTGAATGTCATATTAGTTGGAGATGTAAGACAACTTCCACTTGTCAAAGCCACACCAATTTTCAAACAATCGAAACATTATATTGGTTCACAAACTTGACGTTGTTTCAAATTTCATGAACTGTCACAAGTCATGCGTCAATCGAATGTTGTATTTTCGATTATTTTAACGAAGATAGGAAATGGTGATCAGTTAGATAACGAAGAACTCGCGTTGGTGGAATCAAGTTTTGTGTCAGAAGAAGAAGCTAATGAATTATGCCCTTACGGTATACGTCTGGCATATTCAAACCAAACTGTTGAAAAATATAATCGCGAAATTTAAAAAAATCAATCAGATCAGATTTTATCTGAAGCTGTAGACTTTATCTCCGGTTGTGAAAATAATGAACAACTAGAAAGTGCACGTAGAGCACTAGAAAAGAAGAAAATACCAGCTGACACTGGTAGGCTGCTACAATGTTTAACACTCGTGATTGGGCAACATTACATCATAACGACAAACATCGCTCTTGATGATGGATCTTCTGTCCGTTTGTATGTCACTGAACTCCTCCTGAACGGTTGGACCGATTTTGATGAAAGTTTGTGTGTGTGTTTATGTGAATTCAAGAATGGTTTAGATTCACAAATTGATTCGATAGTTTCATTATTTTTTTTATTTTTTTTTGTTTTTTTTTTGTTTCATTTTGTTTTTGTTTTTGTCTTCATTCACATTGAATACGTCAAGCAGCGCTGCAATCGTTGTGTCAGACTTTTTGAAAATAATATTTTTCAATCTGAGTTTGATCCGGTTATTGGTGCCAAGATCGGATTTGTTACTTAACCAGATAAGTAAACAAATATTATTATTTAATGTTCAATCAAGTTAAAAAATCAATTTTAACTTGATTCAATTAAAGAATCAAAAATTAATCTAATCTAGAAATTTTATAAAATTGTTATTAAGAGAATTATTATTTTTGAGAATTATTATTAATATAAATTATTTCATAAACAAAAAAGTAAGTATTTCATAAAAAAAAAAGATATTACAGAAAAATGCCACGTCTTCGCGGACGAGCAGGAGGAAACATTGGTCGTCGTACACGCAATGCAGAAATAGTCCGTTTCCGTCGGTTAAATAGAACGGCAGAAGAACACTTGACGGATAACGTAAATTTAAGAGTCCAGGTTGCAAATACACGTGCAAATGAAAGTCTAAAACAACGCAATGAACATCTTTGAACTGCTAACATTGACACGTGCATCACTTCACCGTCTTGCATTTGAGTATGACACCGAAATAAACTATTCGTCACATGCACAAATTTTCATCGGCAATATGGACAAAGAATGCAAACATTGTCATGCATTTAAGTACAAAGGTGAATCAGCCGGTTTTTGCTGCGCATCAGGAAAAGTTTCACTTCCATCATTAGATATACCACCAGAACCATTAAAAACACTATTTTCTGGAGTTACATTTCAATCAAAATTATTTTTTCGTAAAATTCGTAAATTCAATTCTTACTTCCAAATGACATCAGTTGTTCAACACCGTTTCCAATAGAATGCAAAATGACAACTACGCTATTATCATTAAACCAGACAAAGTACCATATGGGGAGCACGTAGGAAGATACAATGTACAAACTGTTAATGAAGTTGCAATAGTTATGGTTGGTGACATATCTGAACGTCGAGATATACGGATACAAAGTAGGGATAGTACGGTGCAAATGATCCACGACAATCATCATTCTTAGGATTCTTTGCAATATCCATTGATATTTTGGGGAGGAGAAGATATCATTTGAACATTGAACTGAGAAATCCAGTGACAGGTACAATATATACATTATTTTATTTTTTTTGTACAAGTAATTTCTTTTTATCACATTTATATTTACATCTTTCAGGCGCAGAAATCGGCAAGAAAGTTAGCGCGATAAACTTCTACGCATACCGGTTGATGATCCGTGCTAATCAAGATAGTAACATTCTCCGATGCCGCCAGCTATTTCATCAATACATTGTTGATATGTATGCGAAAATTGAAAGTTAGCGATTATGGTATATCAAGTTTAATCAAGCGACTACATACATTTGCGTGATGCTATCATCGGTAACGTAGACGGAACAACTGATATCAACAACATCGGTACGGCATATATTCTTCCATCATCATATACTGGTAGTCCACGTCATATGCAAGAGTATATTCAAGACGCTATGATTTTTGTGTATGCATACGGTCGACCAGATTTGTTCATCATATTTACGTGCAATCCAAACTGGGATGAAATCAGAATTTTGTTGCTGCCAGGTCAAACATCAATGCATCGCCATGATATCACTGCACGTGTATTCAAACAAAAATTAAAATCGTTGATGAACTTGATGACACATCACTCAGTATTTGGCGAAATGCGTTGCTGGCTATATTCTGTTGAATGGCAAAAACGAGGTTTGCCCCATGCGCATATTTTGATTTGGTTGGTCGATAATGTGCGGTCAGAAGAAATTGATAAAATTATTTCAGCGGAAATTCCGGATAGAAATATTGATCAAGAGTTGTTCGACATTGTTACTTCTAACATGATCCATGGTCCATGCGGTACTTTAAACATGACGGCCCCATGTATGGACAATGGAAAATGTACGAAACGTTTTCCAAAACCATGTATAATCGATACTATTACCAATATCGATGGTTATCCGACGTATCGTCGTAGAGACATAGACAATGATGGCTAATGATATCAATTACGTATGTCAAACGGTGTAGTAGTTGATATTGACAATCGCTGGGTGGTTCCGTATTCCCCATTACTGTGCAAAACCTATAAAGTACACATAAACGTTGAGCTATGTAGTTCGGTGAAGTCCATCAAATACATATGCAAAGACGTTCATAAGGGCAGTGACATGGCTATATTTGGTGTCCAAAATGTAAATGATAACGATGAAATGACACGTTATCAAATGGGCCGATACATTAGTAGCAACGAAGCAATTTGGCGCATTTTCAATTTTTCGATACATGAAAGAGATCCTGCTGTTATACATTTGGTCATGCATCTTGAAAATGGTCAGCGTGTTTATTTCACGAAACAGACTGCTCTACAACAAGCATTAACTGCTCCAAAAACCACATTAACTGAGTTTTTTTGCAACCGACAAGATATTGTCGGTCAATTCGCAAAGACATTAATGTATACTGATGTACCTCGATTTTTCACATGGAACAAACAATCAAAAAATTGGGAACCACACAAAAGCGAGGCGTTCCAGTACAAGCATATATTGGCCTATTTATAGCAAATATTTTAAGCCGATTATATACAGTTCATCCAAAGCAATGTGAATGCTTTTTTTGCGTTTGTTGTTGGTTAACGTTCCTGGACCGACGTCCTTTCAGTATTTGCGAGTAGTCAATGGCATTTTGTACGACACGTTTTCCCATATGTGTCGCGAATCGCATTTACTGGAAGATGATAACCATTGGGATCTCACACTTGCAGATGCAGCACTGCGCTCCTCTCCACAACAAATTCGTCAATTATTTGCTATATTATTGACGACATGTTTCCCATCTGAAGCATCTGCTCTATGGAATGAATATAAAGGTTCAATGAGTGAGGACATTTTGCATCGCATTAGGATTGCTCATCAAGATCCAATATCGATATTTCACCGGAAATGTATAATGAGACATTAATAAAGATTGAGGATATTTGTATTCTCATTTCGAATATGCCACTCATCCATTTCGGCATGCCCTCGCCTAACCGCTCAGCAGCACAAATCATCAACAGCGATGTTCGGCGCGAACAACAGTTCGATATGACTTCTTTGGTTATTTTTGTTGCAAATAAAGAGCAACTGCTCACTGCTGAACAAAAGAATATATATGATCAACTTAATTTGGTAATTGCAATACAACAAGGTGGATTCTTTTTTTGGACGCACCAGATGGCACTGGCAAAACATTTCTCATCTCACTAATTCTTGCGCGCATTCAAACACAAAATCATATTGCATTGGCAATTGCTTCATCAGGCATTGCAGCCACCTTATTTGATGGTGGGCGAACTGCACATTCAGCACTCAATACGCCTTTGAATAATCACACAAAACCCGACGCAATGTGTAATATACAGAAAAATTCAAGCATAGCTGAAGTTTTGAGAAAATGCAAAATCATTATCTGGGATGAATGTACTATGGCCCACAAGCATTCACTTGAAGCTCTCGACAGAACGCTGAAAGATCTCAATGATAATTCAAGACTTTTCGGTGGTGCTCTACTACTGCTGTCTGGTGATTTCAGATAGACATTGCCCGTCATTCCACGCGCTACATATGCAGACGAAATCAACGCATGTTTGAAAGAATCATATCTATGGCGAAGTGTCAGTAAATTATGCCTTACCATAAATATGCGTGTTCGCCTCCAAAATGATCCATTAGCATTAGCATTTTCTGAGCAATTGCTCAACATTGGCAACGAAAAAATTCAACTACATGAAAATACACAATGCATCCGACTCCCAGAAAATTTCTGTAATATGGTGGCTACCAAAGATGCTTTGATTGAAAGTATATTTCCAGATTTAGAATCTAATTATAGTAATCATGCATGGCTATGTGAATGAGCTATTTTGGCCGCAAAAAATATAGATGTCGACTCAATCAATTGTAAAATACAACAGTTATTGCCTGGCAATGAAATATCATTCAAATCGATCGACACTGTTGTCGATCCCGACGAAGTTGTCAACTATAATGTTGAATTTTTGAATTCACTGGATTTACCGGGAATGCCACCACATAACTTGCGGTTGAAAATTGGTTTACAAATCATTTTGCTTCGAAATTTGAATGCATGAAGCTATGCAATGGCACGCGACTGGTCATAAAAAGAATCATGGGAAATGTTCTTCAAACTACTATTTTGAACAGCAAATTTCAAGGTGAAGTTGTTCTTCTACCAAGGATTCCAATGATCCCTGCCGACTCACTTATTCCATTCAAACGCTTACAATTTCCAATTCGCTTGGCGTTTGCAATGACTATTAATAAGTCACAAGGCCAAACAATGTCCATTTGTGGCTTGGATTTGAAAAATCCATGTTTCTCGCACGGCCAATTACATGTTGCGTACTCAAGGGTTGGTAAAGCATCAAGTTTGTTCATTTATATCTCTCAGGGATTAACTAAAAATATTGTTCATCAAATCGCATTACGATAGAAAAAAACAAATTTCATCCCTGCTAGAATCAAGATTACATATACATCTAAAGATTTATTTTTTGTACATTAAAAAAAATATATCAGTAGATAAACAGGGCGGGTTCTGGGACAAACCCATCGGTAACTTGCATTGACCCCTACCTTACCGACAGTTCCATAGTAGGTCCCAATTTGTTTTATCATCTGGTAGATAAAGTCGATTTCTGTATTATCCACTACGCGATGTTTCTTGTGGTGTGAAATTTTTTATCGATATCGATGATCGTACTATAGTATGAGTTTCTTTGTTGCGACATTGGGGAAGTGGATAACTGTACATTTCTCTATGATTGAACTGTAGTTTCGCTGTTGAGGCGGTGGGTGGGGGAAATTCAAATGCATAAGTTTTTTATCCATAATATATATATAAAATATTTTTTCTTAGAAATACGTAAGAATGAATAAATAAAAAGAAAATGATAAAAAAAAAAATGAATCAATAATTGAAGAAAAAGTTAATAATCATATAAATAATTGCATGAGTCACTGTATAAATAAAAAATATATAGATAAATAATTATGTGTGTGTAGGGAGGGGACTACCCAATTAGAGTTCAAAAAATGGGGGCATGCCTATATAAATTTGAAATGTTTTTTCATGATAGATCAGTGAACATTCACGTATTCATCATCAAGTTCTAGAAAATCTTAATGGAGAAAAATCAAGAGTTTTTACCAACGAAATTTTCAACACGAAAAAAAAATTTTTTCATTTGAAAAAGTTTTGAAAAGTTTTTATAAATTTGTGAAAATTTAGGAAAAGTTTATGAAAATTTAAAAAAGTTTTGAAAAGTTTCTAAAAATGTGAAAGAGTTTAAAAAGTTTGTATAAATTTGCGAAAGTTTAGGAAAAGTTTTCGAAAATTTGAAAAAGTTTCAAAAAGTTTTTCATGAATTGGCGAAAGTTTAGAAAAAGTTTTCATAAATTTCAAAAAAGTTTTCGAAAAATTTCCGAAGAATGGAGATTATTCTGGATATTTGAATATCAAGGCTTCAAGGATCAGAGCAATCAATTTATTGTAAAAGAACTATCATGGGATACTGGTGATGTACCATATGATCAGCTCAACAATGTTCTCGAGATTCTATTGAAAGATGTTGATCATGTGTATGTGAAAGGAGTTGAGAAAAAGCAATTGTCATCAAGTATTATTGGGCATATGGGGAAAACAGTTATCGATCTAGAGAGTTTCGAATGTCCATCATTGAAAAATCATGGAATGCAAAACAGTGAATATCACAAATACCCGGAATCTGGATTTTTCTATCACTGTGCTCACGCTAATATTATATATTTGAAGCGTTGGATGGAGGACAGAAAAAAAATTCAGCACCCCTCAATAGGTAAATCATTGGAGATTTTTTTATCATCTTGAGGAGCGAATCGAAGATATGAATGTGGGGACACATAGCATATTTTTCCAAAGAATTTATTATTAAATATGTCCCCAACAAAATAAATAATAATATCTGAGATAACCAGTATTATTATAACAGGATGACATTAATGCTTACCAACCATGTCATAAAACATTATCAATGATGTCATAAAACATTATCAACCTATTGCCACTGATTATGATGAATTCTTCGATGACATTCCATTCACTAAAGATTGTATATTATGTAAAAAATTGTTAATAATTTCGATAATAAATTGAAAATATTTGCATACAAAAAATGAATAATCGAATAAATTATTTACTATAACTATTCCACTATTGGGTATTTAGTATAAGTGGTCAGAGATAATTTCAGCATAGGGGTATTCTTTATAGTTGAAATATTATCCATCTAACACATACCACTTACGTTCATTTGTTTATCCTATAAAATAATTTTTTCATATTCATTGTTTCTCAACATGATCTGGAATTTTATATTAGTTCCAATCATATTTCACTCTCTATTAAATGGATGATATAATTTTTTTTTCTCATATAACAGAAAGATAATAATTTTTCCCATGAGTTGTGGAATATATTATTCAACTTAAGAAATGATATAAAGATGTATATACTTACTCTTATAATCCAAGAAAAAACATGCTACTAATCTATTGAGGAGAGGTGCCATAAAAGTTATAGAAAAAATCGAGAGGTTGGTGGCGAAAAGGTCCAGCGTTAAGATAATGTTTTAATACGTAGAAATTATTCGTTGCATATTATAAGTTCAGCCCAAAATGAAAAATTAGTGGTATGGTGAATGAAAAATATTTATCATTTCACATGCAAGAGCATCAGTGGCGACATCAACACCATAAACAATAGTGCCAACAAGTAAGTTTTCTCTGAATAAAATATATTAAAATTATATAAAAATTGTTATAGTTGTATAATGATATATTTCAGGATGGAATATTGTCAACTTAATTACACAATTCATGTACCACGAGAATGGTACGTAGGTGAAAATAACTTAGATTGGATGAATGACATTATTAGTGATGTGCTCACATATATGCAAACATGGGGGACAACAAATGGAGCAGTAATCACAAGGAATGGTCTGGCAATCATCGTTGTGATCGACCATCAGAATCAAATGTGGTAGTTCCGAAGATTGCGTGAAGAAGATTATCATCGTCCGGAGCATGTTGGATACTTTCCACCTCTAGCAATGGAGTATGAGGAGGATATGTGGGGCCCAATCATATTCAGAAATGTGGATGGTGTTTATTGTGTCGCGGGAAATAATGATGATAATGATGATGATGATGATGATGATGATGATGATGATGATGATGATAATATCAATAATATCATCATTGACAATGACTTTGATTATTATGATTTAATTAATGACAATAATATAAATTTCAATGAGGATGATGAAAATGATGTGAGTGTGGATGATGACAGCGGCATTAGTTTAAATGATTATGAAGATGATGATGATGATAATTTCTAAATAGAATAATTATAAAAGAATATTATGTTTTCAATTTATTTATTTATCATATCAAAAATAAAATTCCATCAATAAAATGACATACAAGAAAAAATTTTTCATTCTCATCTTTAATGATTAATGCATTGAATAAAATAGTTGTAGATATTGATAGATATTACTTATTTCAATTTCCCTTTCATCTACATTATTATGAAAGTATGATCATTGAATGAATTCACATTGTCCATATTTACCACCAATATGATGCATTCTAAGCTTCCCATTGTTAGATGCATCTTCCAATAATTCATATTGTTCTCGATCATTCAGTAAATATGTTACTATTCTTGTTGGTAAAAATACGGTGAATATTTATGTATGTCTCGAATTATCATTGTTTTGATTCAAAAACATTCCTGTTTGATCCTGTTTTGTTTGTCATTTGATTATTTACAAAGCTGACGTCATTTCATTCCGCCAAACTTAGAACAACCACGCCCACACTTTTTTTTTCATCCTTATTACAAAAAGATTGACTTGAAATATAGTGAATCATTCAGAGTTCTTAAAAATCTCAAGAGTGTATTCACGAGTGTCTTCAAACTAGAAAAAAAAATGAGTGATCAACATCAACAGCAGTCGGAGGATCGAAAGAAGCATTCAGAAAAGCGAAAGAAGCATTATAACCAACTCATAAAATTGATGGAAGAGGCACATAAAGTTTGTTTATCGATGAATATTGGTACAGAACGTGATATACAGATTCGCAAGTGGCAAAAAATTGGGGCACAGAATATGAAATGTTTAAAAAAAAATCTGCGAATGCAAAAACGGACTATTGGTGAAAAGAATCAATTGCAAACTGTTAGTTCACATTCATTTTCAATATGTAGAAAATTCAATAAAGCTGCAAGACAAAAGATAATCAAAGGGCAGCATATTGTTGGTGGTAATATTCAAATCGATAATGGGAATGATAATGATGTCAAGAATCTTAAGTGGGATGAATTACCTCTAGCATTTAATGGTCGTATGAGAACTGGTGTGATCACAAACATTAACCACATTGATCTACATGAATTTCTCTTAGATGCGAGGGAGATTTTCATAATGAAAATAAGAGAAATGCAAACGAATGTTAAATCAAATGTAATATTGGCATGCAAATATGAAAATATTAAAGAATCTAGAGCATTTTAAGAAATAAAATATTTCAATACATCAAATGAATTGATTCTTCAATCAACTAATATTTATGATTGGTATTCAAAGTATGTTAATGATACTTTATTAGCAAAAGTGGAAGAATTTGAAGAAGGTAATTCAGGATAGACAATGAATGAAGTTGTAAACTTGGTAGTGAATATTAATAAATATGTACCTTACGAGGAGGACTATCAACATACATAGATCTCCCAAAATTTATCCAGTTGAAGAAAGCTGTGATAAATATAAAGAACAAAGATGAATTTTGTTTCCTATGGTGTATTGTTGCAACTCTACAGGGAAGAAAAAAATTAAATGTAGAAGATAATGATAAACATGCAAGAGAAGTGAAAAATTCAATGCGTAATGTAGCTAGAACATCATCATATCAACATTTGCAAGGCAACTGAAGCAGGTCTTAACTTTGAGGGTTTAACTTTCCTTATGGCATTGTGTGATGTACCAAAATTTGAGGTAATGAATGATCTATCAATAAATGGGTATGGCATCGAGCATGAGAATAAACAAATTCTCATCGTTCCGTATCATATAAGTAGTAATGATAGTGATAAGCCAACTATTCATTTATTGATGGTTGATGATAGTATGGATATTGATAATAACTATGAGTCGAATAAAATATATCATTTTGCATGGATACATAATTTTTCGCGACTAGTCTCAAGTCAAATATCAAAATATAAAGGAAAGACATACATTTGTGATAGATGCTTATGTCATTTTCAAGAATTATACTCATATAATAATCATAAGTTAGATTGCCTTAGTATGAATAAAACACTTCGTGTAATATTGCCAAGAGAAGAAGAAAAATTTTTATCATTCACTCATTACAAATATAAAGAATCTGTACCATTCGTTGTTTATGCAGACTTAAAGTGTATTTTAGAGGAAACAAATGTATCACAAACACATATTCCACATGGTGTTGCATTCTATTTACATTGCTCATATAATGATAAATTATCCCAGTTTAAAATAATGCGTAGTGATGAATGTATTCAATGGTTCATTGATCAATTAGAATCTTTAGCACATGAAATGAATAATATTTACAGTAGAATTGTACCGATGATATCATTAACGGAAAAACAAAAATATGAATTCGAGAATGCAGTTACATGTCATATTTGTGAAAAACCATTCACTCAAATTGATGTAAAACATCGAGATCATTGTCATTTTACTGGTAGATATCGTGGTGCAGCACATGATAATTGTAATATGAAATATACAAAACCATACTATTTACCAATTGTATTTTATAATTTATCTGGTTATGATTCACATTTCATTATTGAGAGTGTAGCCAAAAGTTACCCTGGTACAGTAAGTCTCTTACCAATATATAAAGAAAAATATATTTCATTTAGTGAAGAAGTTTATGATACAAAAATCTCTTTACGATTCATTGACTCATTGCGATTCATGGCGAGTAGTATCGATAAATTAGCAACTTATCTAGATGATGATGATAAAATAATCACTCGCAAGTTTTACAATGATGATGAACAATTTAAATTGGTTACAAAAAAGGGTGTATTTCCATATGAATATATCGATAGATGAACGAAGCTTGATGAGAAACATTTACCGGGAAAAGACAAATTTTATTCAAAGTTGAATCAAAGTGAAATTTCCGAGGAAAATTATGAACATGCAAAAGTGGTTTGGAGTAAATTCAATATACAGACATCAGGTGAATATTCCGATTTATATCTCAAAACAGATGTATTACTTTTAGCTGACATCTTTGAAAATTTCCGTCGTAATTGCTTCGTAACATATAATCTAGATCCATTACATTATTATACAGCACCAGGATTTGCTTTTGATGCAATGCTCAAATATACAGGTGTAAAATAGAGCTTTTCACAGATCCAGAGTTGTTATTGTATATCGAGAAAGGTATTAGAGGTGGTGTAGCGCAATGCAAAAGCAAATAATAAATATATGGGAGACAGTTACAATCCAACCAAAGAGTAATCATATCTTATGTATTTCGATGTTCATAATTTATATGGGGCAGCTATGAGTGATTATTTACCATATGGCGGATTCAAATGGTTGAATAAATCAATGAGTGTTGAACAAATACTCAATATCCCCAACTATTCATCAATAGGATATATCTTTGAAGTTGATTTAAAATATCTACCGTTATGCCCTCAACATTTAATACCACTAACAGGGAAATGTATGAAATTAGTGACAACACTCTTACCTAAAAACAAATATATCATTCATTATAAAAACTTGAAGCGATGTCTGAGTTTAGGTATGAAAATTGAGAATGTACATAGAATACTAGAGTTTCAACAGTCACCATGGTTAAAAAAATATATTGACTTGAATACAGAATTGCGTAAAAAATCGAAAAATGAATTTGAGAAAAATTTTTTCAAGCTGATGAATAATGCTGTATTTGGTAAAACCATGGAGAATGTTCGCAAACATAAAGATGTAAAATTGATAACTCATTGGGATGGTAAATATGGTGCAAGAGCATATATAAGCAAATCAAATTTTCATAGCTGCATAACTTTTGAAGAAAACATGGTTATTATTGAGATGCAGCGTGTTAAAGTTAAGTTTATTAAACCCGTCTATATTGTTTTTGCGATTCTTGATATTTCTAAAACATTCATATATGATTTCCATTATAATTATATAAAGAATGTATTCCCTAATAATAAGTCGAAATTACTGTATACCGATACTGATAGTCTAATATATGAATTAATTAATCCTGATGTATATGAAATTATGAAGCATGATATAGACAAATTTGACACGAGTGATTATCCTGTGCTCAACAATTATGATATGCCACTTAAAAATAAAAAAGTTTTAGGACTCATGAAGGATGAAAATAATGGTAGAATAATGACAGAATTCGTTGGAATACGTCGAAACTGTACACATTCAAAGTACTGAATGACGATGAGGACAAAAAGAAAGCTAAAGGTGTGAAAAATTGTGCACTACGCACGATCACATTTGATGATTATAAACAATGTCTATTCCAGAATGAAAATGTGGTAATAGAGCAATATGTGATAAAAAGTAAAAATCATGCAGTGTCGACTATCCATCAACGAAAACTGGCATTAAATAGTAATGATGATAAGCGCACTATATTCAATCAAGATTGAATCATTTGGTGTTTTCTTGAATAGCAATTCTAACAATCCAGGAGTTTGAGGAAAACTTTTATTTGCAACATTTACAGCATTATTCGAGAAATCTATGGGTGAATTACGCATCATCAACTTATTATCACTCATTTTGCGCACACTTAACCTATTTGCAGTTTTTTGCTCTAAGTGTGCCTTCATGTATGTTTTGATTAAATCATCATCCTCATGTTGTTTGAGGGGTGAACTAACTGATTGTATTTCAGCAGGCACGAATGATTCGACATTTTCATTCAATCCAACATCCTTTTTCATGCTATCATCACCATAATCATCATCATCATCATCTTGAGCTTTTGCAAATGACTGATCACCATCATCTTGAGCTGTTGCAAACGACTGGTCATCATCAGCTTCTTCTTTTTTCACATGTATATCAGCCAATTCATTTTTTATGTCTTGTTTTATTCCCGTGGATGTAGATATCAATTTCTCCAGAGGTGTCAGTATGGGTTTAAAAACTTCATTCATCGCTCGTTCTGATGTATCTCTACCAGACTTTATCATTCTATGCTTTTGTCGAATCATATCGCTTGCTTTCACTATTTGAATCAGTAAGTCTTAAAAGACTCGCTCTTCCCGCAAAATTATCGACCTATTAGCTTATTAAATGCTTTTTATAAAATATTCGAAAAAATCATTGCGAAAAACATTCTAAAATTCTTAAATAGTAATAAAGTCCTTAATGAAGCACAATTTGGGTTTCGACCTGGATTGTGTACAGTTAGACAACTAGCCAGAGTTGTATATATTATCATTAGCAACATTAATAAAAACTAACACAGTGGCATGGTCCTTATGGACATAGAAAAGGCATTTGATGCAGTCTCACATAAAGCCTTGATATATAAACTTCACAAAATTAAAATAAACGCAAAAACTATTAAACTCATTAATTCATACTTGACTAATAGACACTTTATTGTTAATGTTAACGGTCATAACAGTGTCACCAAGGACATTACAGCCGGAGTACCACAGGGATCTGTCCTTGGCCCATTGTTATTTATTATTTATATAAACGATATACCGAATCACGACAATGTAAACATGGCATTGTTTGCAGATGACACGGCAATAATAGCCAACTCAGGTAACTACAACTTCTAATTGATAAAATTGAGAAACATTCCAGAATAATTAATAAATTCTTTTATAAATGGAAAATTGAAATTAATATAGATAAAACAGCGCTACTTATAACAAGTCATAATAAGAAATTAGCTAATAAAAATATGACATTTAATGACCAAATAATTAAAAATAAAGACTGTGTTAAATATTTAGGTTTATACATTGACGCCAATCTTAATTTCACAACGCACATCAATCAAACTGTCATTAAAGCTAAGGTTGCTATTGGTATAATTTACAATTTATTGCGTAACAAATACATTAAAACCGAACTCAAGTTTCTCATATACAAAATGTGCATCAGATCCATACTCACCTACGCGTGTCCAGTCTGGTGTAACACGAGTAATAAAAACATTAATAAATTGCAAATAATTCAGAATAAATGTCTTAAAATTACACTCTGTAACTTTCGATCCAATGCAAATTTTTATAAGATTGATGAATGTCATAAAAAGGCTAATATAGAATACATTGAAAAATTCATTGAAAAATTGTCTAGAAACTTTTATAGTAACTTGACCAGTAATGTTAAAAATATCAAAAACTTCGGTGAAAATTCGATCAACCCAGTGTGGGACAAAAAAAGGTGGCCTCACCAGAAATACTTTAAGAATAACAATGTGCACTAGTGTATAAGTATTGTATGATAATTTATAAAGAGAGACTGTAATAATATTTATTTTTACATGACTACATTTAACGAGCTGGTCTCGTTTACTTGGTTACGGAGATATTCCGCCTTCTCTTCCTAGCTTTAAGTTATTTTTCACAGGTTTTTTTAAAGATTTAATTTTTTCCTGTACCTTAATGAAACAATCTAATAATTAATAAAATTCGCAATCTTTGTAAAATTAATGGATCAGGCAAATAACGTAATAGCTACTAGGAGTTGCCAAAATAATACAATACGCTTATATTATATGCGTTGTAACTCCATGACATGTACTCCATTTAATATGTACACATGTAATTTGATTGATTGATAAAAACTTTTAAACTGAACATCGGCCTCAGACAAAAAATCATTTCGCACAATCACATTTGGAGTTCAATACATAGCGCCGACAAGGTAACTTCTCGTCCAAAGTCATTATATCAATACTCATTGTCTTAACGTAACATCGTGCAAGTGAATAAATATCTAGTAACTGCCCCTATGGGGACGCAAGTAACAAATAATGGAGTTCATGATATACAGAGAACTAATTAGATCACTTCCAATAATGAAGAACAAATAATTAACCCTGGACAAACCAAGCGTAAAAGAGATGCTGGTAATATACTGGACAATCCTCCTAGTAAACTGCAGAGGAACTACAATGACAAAGATTCAAATTTAACGGAAAGTAGCGGTGGATCATCCGTAGATAGTGATATTTCAACGGCTGTCGACGATGATCAGATGCACATAGAAACAATAAGTCAAAGTAAAATACAACCACCAATAATAATAACACTAACGAACACACACACACACTGTTCACTGTGAAATATATTATAAATAAAATTAGCAAAGATACTATGTACAAGAGCAATGGTAAAGTTATCAATTTTGGTTCCTAATAAAATAAATCATGAAGAAGCAATCCAAGCATTGAAGAATATAAATGCAAAATTTCATACATTTGCTAGGAAGGACGAATTAAAACCCAAAATAATATTAAAAGGTCTTCCTTTGATGTCAATTGATTTAATTAATGAGGAATTAATTCAACAAAATATCACCCCAGCTGAAATACAAATCTTAAGAGCCAAAAGCAATCAGAATATAAATCAAGCCACATACTTGATTTCGTTTTCAAGCATTGAAGAAATCAAACAAATAAACAAAATCAAACAAGTCTATCAAATAATTGTTGTGACAGGAAACATTGTCGACCTCCCCTATAACGCTCGAATACTGTTCTCGGGCGTAAATTGTCGAAAGAAATTATAAAATTGTTAAATATATTTCATCATTGAGTCATATAAACGACTAATGCAAATTGTCAATACAAATTTAATCAATAGTAAATGTCGAAAGAAAATTGTAAACACAGTTCCTGGTTGGCTAAATAATATTATCACGAATAAAATGATATTAATAATTCAGCAACATTTGCCGAGAATAAAATATTTCCAGACGAGATAAAATTACATCATGAGAGCGAGCAAGAGAGGCCCATCCTTATGGAAGACGAACGCATAAGACGAGGATAGAAGATGCTTGACGAAAATGCAACGGTTAACGCACCAATTTGTCAACACGTGAGGATCACGTGGTCATTAGACAAAGGGACAATAAGTCTACGATCGGGCGACAGCCGAAGTTCGGCTGCCGAACTTCACTTCATTTCTGCTCTACGAGCCAACCTGTTAAGTCGACGCCCGAGAACTATATTTGCGTATAACTGTAGAAGTAAAGAATTGCAAATCATATAAAATCTGGAAATATAAAATATCGTCAAAGTATTGGATGAAGTATTAAATAATTGTTGTCAAGTTATAATAATCAGTCAAGGAAAGATTATCAAAGTCAATGAAGGAATATCGATAATTGTATTTGGAATATTCTGGAAATTATCAAATTATAATTGTAAAAGCCAAGCCAAAATAAGTGAAAGATCTGTAAGTCCGATTTTATTGAAATTTACAATTTCTGTCTCAGCCATTGAGAGTCAGTTAAAATTATTAATTATTAAATTTGATTATTTACTATATAAAATTGTGTGTGAAAATTTATTTTATTAATTAAATAGTGTATCGATTATCCGGAATTTGTGTGGACGTCCTCTGTGTGTGATATTCAATATTCATAATTGTTTAATTGTCGAAATTATTATTCTCGGAATTATCATAAAATAATATTATTAAAATTATACAAGTCGAAGGGTCGTCCAGCGGTACCTACCCTGAAATTATCAGAGCTAGCCTAAATCGAAATTAAAGTTGAATTAAATAATCGTCGAAATATACATATTGAAAAGTTTATTGATTTTACTAAAAAATCAATTGGCGCCCAACATTCAGATTAAATAAAATAAATTAAAATTGATATAAAAATAAAATAACATATTTCGCCTATGAAATCTGGCAGCACTTGACCCAGGCCGCGCCAGGAGGAATCAAAATACCCAAATCCTATTTCATTGTAAAGTGAGAAAAATACAAAAAAACGAATACGAGCACTCAGTGCTGTAATTGTCAACGCCATGGTCATGGAAGATCAAATTGTTTCCATGATTCCAAATGTATGCTATGTGCTGGAGCACATCTAACCAGCGAATGCAGCAGTGTCATCTCTCAAGACAACTATAAGAACATAAATTGCCTCAACATTGCTAATAAAAATAATATTAATAATAAACGAAGTAATTCGGGAGAAAAACCATTTTCAGCGGTACACAAACCTACTGAACTTAAAAGTAACACCAAGTACTACTTTTCGTATGCGGCAGCTACCAAGAATCATCAATGTGTGAGAAACGAAGCAAGTCAACATGAACAACATCCAACTTGCCATTGTAGAGTAAAGAGTCAATAACCAACACCATCCAGTGAATTTTGTGTCCGTAGTGATGGAAAAACAAGTGCTAATTCGAATTCACTGAAAGAAGTGAATACCATAGTGCGTGAGCTGATCAATTGCCCTAAAGAGCTGCTCGATAAAATAAGTGAAGTGTAATGCATGATTAAAGACATCATGCATGAGAAAATGGACAGAATGAATCTGCAAAATAAAGTAAATAATACAGTGAATATTGACTTGGAAGAGAAAGAAAACTTAATACCTAAGGCTATAAATAACTTTAATGTCAATAATTGTAAACAAAGCGTGGATTTAGTCACTCATAAGGTAAATGCCATTGAGTGCAGTAGTGAGACATGTGTAAATACGGTATCGAACGTTCCATCAGTATTGAATAAGAATAATATTGGAATCTCAAACGCCAAAGAAAATAGCAAAAAAAAACTAGCATATGTGCTACTGGTTCAATAAATAAAATTAATTCCGGTCTGACTAATGAGTGTAAAATCAATGTTAAACCTGCAAAAAAAAATGGGAGGTAAAAATAATATTTAAATAAAGAATTAGAACGCCAATGGGCTAATAAATAAAATTTATGAACTGGAGGAAACGCTATATAAAGAGCGTATAGACATCTGTCTCATAACAGGAACAAGGTTGTCAAGTAGTAGTAAAGTAAGGCGGGTTCTGCCCCAAAACTAATCCGCTAGAGGCGCCACTAGGGGTTCTGTTCCAAGCTATTACATAATAGGGGCGGGGAGGGGCCCAATCTGCTTTACCATCGGGGGAATCTGTACTGTAAAAGGGTGGTGAGAGGAGGAGAGGGACAGAGGGGGAGGGAGTTCTGCTTTACCATCACTGGTTCTCTACCATCCCCATGATGGTGCCTACCTTACCTGCGGATGGTAAACCCCTGGGGTTGTTGTCTACCTTACCGACCACTCAACTGCGCACTTTGATGACTCATGTGTTTTTCAACGAAAAAAGAGCGGCAACAAGTTCTTTGATGTTGTTTGACCTTCAGAAAAAACTATTGTATACGCATAATTTTTTACTGATGGTTATGACTCATGTGTGTTATCAATAGAGTGAGGTTTCGGATTACCACGCTTCGATTTTTCCATGAAAATAGCGGCTAAAAGTACTTTGATGTTGTTTGTCCGATTTGACCTTCAGAAAAAAACTATTGTATGCGCATAATTTTTACTGGTGGCTATGACTCATGTGTGTTATCAATAGAGTGAGATTTCAGATTACCACGCTTCGGTTTTTCCACGAAAATAGCGGCTACAAGTTCTTTGAAGATATTTGACCTTCAACTCACCACTCTTTGCTCTCGGTGTGGAGTGGGGGTAATTCTATAAGAACTCATGATTTTTCATATAAACTATTCAGTGGACTCTCATAATTTGTGTGTACAACTTCTATTAATTGCAAATATGGATATTGGTGTGAATATTACAAAAAATCTTTCTCTTAAAGAAATAGAGTTTTTAGAGTTTGTACCACCGCACACTCGAAACTATGATGCAGTACTCGAGAAAATTTTTGGCAATAAAGCCGGACCAGAACCATACCAATTTCGGAGAGATTTAATTGAATTTCATGATAGTGTAATGAAAATTGGGCGACTACGCGTGGATGAGATGAATGAATATAATTGTAAAGTTTGCCCCAGATGTGAATGTGTCGAAAAAAGTGATGCTATCATCGGAAGAATGACCAGAAAAATCACATACCTTGCAAGAGATTTGAAAATGAATCTACAACATATGGACCGGGAAGTGCAAGAACTTTCAGAAGAAAAAATAATGAATAATGAATTTCAAGGTATCATCGTCAGTGCTGCTGGTGTCAATGATGGTGATGATGATGATGATGATGAAGGTTATGATATTGCTGGTAATGAATATCCAATGAGCCTACACTATGAGAAGCAGAAAAT
>JAQQBS010001487.1:0-10037 GCA_030347275.1 Microctonus aethiopoides | reverse complement strand
CGTTCTAGGCAACCGAGGTGGCATCCCTTCCAGAGGACTAGTGAATGACGGTGAGACGTTCGGGGGACGAACGGGCCGATTTCACAATATATATATATATACACATTGTGACGTCATATATATATTGTGACGTCACAAAGTTAACGTTTAACGCTCACGGAGTCAATTAAGAAGTTTCACTTCAAAAATTTAATCTAACCTTATCTGAGATGAGCATTTATAAGTCCTGTGCTCTATCATCTATCAGAATATATATTGTGACGTCACACACACACACACACACACACACACACACACACACACATATATATATATATATATATATATATATATATATATATATATATATATATATATATATATATATATATATATATATATATATATATATATACATTGTGACGTCATATATATATTGTGACGTCACAAAGTTAACGTTTAACGCTCACGGAGTCGATTAAGAAGTTTCACTTCAATAAATTAAATATATATACTTATATATATATATACATTCAACTGAATATAAATATTTATATTTATTTATATTATATAATATAAATTACATATATATATTGTGAGATGCGTCCTGCCGACACTTCAAAAACAGGATCGCACCTCAGAAATTAATTTGATAATTACCGGTTTATCCTCAGAAAGGGATGCCACCCCGATGACCTGAAACGTCTCTAAGATTTCGGGGGAATCTTTTATATCTGAATAAATAAATCTTTATAATCGAAATATCGCATAAAACAATTATAATTTTATTTTATGAAAATTGAACAGAAAGAAAATTGAATCAGTGTGCCTATTATGGCAAATAATAATGAAAATGTGCAAATAAGAATAATAATTTGGTCGTGAGACTGACGGGCCTACAACGATGCGACACGTCACAATACTTATTAATAATACTATTATTACCGTTAACAACCTATCGGCGTTGATTATTATTTTTACATTAATTTATATTCGCGTCGCGCTGTGGACGTACTCGATTTCTCATTTACAGCAATGGCGGTTCGCCACGTGTTGATCCGCACAAATTGATCAGTACACACGTGTTGAACTAAATTTATTGCGAATACTACTTACGCAATCTCAATACTCGTCTCGACTTCTCAATCGTCGCAATAACAATATTCTCCAACAACTTTTATTCAACTCACACGCAAAATATTACGTAATTACGCTCAATATCACACGTTTTATTCTTACAATTATTATTCAATCGCGCTTTACAAATCACACACAACCTGCACACATGAGGTCCACCGTGGAAGTGCTCATCAATGGCCGCTTCCGTCGTCTCCTTCCATCGACCATGACCACGTTACTCAATTGTTGCCAAATTAATCAAGTCAATTACTGTGTTATTACGTAATTAATTGATTGGTTATAATTCAAACGCCGAATTTTCCCATTGGTTGAATTTATAGTAATGCGGTTTTCGCGCCGGATTTCCAGTGATGGCCGCTTCATTGCTGACCCAATATTGAGGCGCCATCTCTCTGGTACATTGTACACCAACGTTTTTATCGACTTATTTATCGACTGTATTGACTATTTATTGACACTTATTGACAGGTGCGGTTATGTTTGTTGTTTTCATAACTTGAAGTGTGTTGGTCGTTTGTTGGTTAATGGCATTTGTTGATCCATCATTGATTTATTTATTTGGACTTGTTTAACGTTGTCCATAATTGTTTATCCGGACTTGGGCGATAGTGATCCTTTGGCACATTGAGTAATGGTTGGTCCATGGCCGGATGATTTGTCTTCGTTGGTCCGGATAGTTTCTGCTGCCTCAGGTGAAGTTCTCATATTTTCCTTTTGCATCCACATTCATTCATTCATTCATTCTGGCTTACTTATTATTAATTATATATATTTTTCTCTTCCACAGCGCGACGTATTTAATATAAATTATTTTATATTTAGACATGTGATGGGTGGAAAGCCACCACATCACAATATATATATATATATATATATATATATTTGATTTATATTATATTAATTATTATATTTATTATATAATATATATAATACATAAATATATGTTATATAATAATTAATATAAAATAAATTAAATATATATATATACATATAATATATTTATTTAATTTTAAATATAATATTTAATATTAAATAAATATATTATATGTATATATATATTTAATTTATTTTATATTAATTATTATATAACATATATTTATGTATTATATATATTATATAATAAATATAATAATTAATATAATATAAATCAAATATATATATATATCTATATGTATATATAATTTATATTATATCAATTATTATATAATAAATATAATAATTAATATAATATAAATTATATACATATATATATACATAATAGTTGGTAATAAATAACAGTTTCTGATTAATAAAAGAAAAAAGATTTTTACCTGCGTAAGACAGAATTTTCATGGGGTATGCCGCCCAATTTTTTTTTGCATCCCGAAATTCACTTGCATATTTTTCCAATTTAGTGTACTCATTGGGTGGTGGATATCGGCATGAAAATCCATCACTGTCTTCCTTGATCCATTTGCTGGGCACCAGATCAATAGATTTTTTTTTATTTAGATCAGTAACTGGGAACTCGACAACAGCATATACATTTTTTTCATCAACATTCGCCATCTACAAGTAAATATCAAATCGATTAATTTATATTGTTTAAATCACTTTGTTCTCAACAATTATATATATTGATTATTCATCAACGCAATCACTATTTAAGATGAAATTCGCAAATGTTTAAGAATTTTACATTTGCGTATTTTTTTTCACGCTTAACCTAAATTTTTTTGTTCAAATTAAATAAATCAACATTAAACGACTTAGAAGATAGATAATGTGTAAAAACGTATTAAATCGAATCATAATTAACTTAATTAATTATACACTCACCTTAAATTTTTGGTTATTAAGTCGGCAAACTAAAAGCACCATACGACACCAACGAACTCATGCAAGGCACTGAAGACACTGGATACACACACATACTTGCACGTTACACTTGACGCTGCGTAACTCTTTTGTTTGTCACGAGTCGACTTTGTTTTCTTCGTTTCTTGGAAATAAAAAAAAACCCATACAAAGCTTATAACTGCACTTATAATTTTTTTTTTCACTTTCTTGAACATTAATAAACAAACATCATTTTTAAGTAATTTTATAAGTACAACTAATTTCTTCCACTTTTTAATAAATTAAAAAAAATTTTTTTTTATATATTTTTTTTAAATTATAATTAAAAATAATTCTTTATGCATCAGATGATTCATGAAGCAGAGAAACAATACAAATTTTATTATTGTATTCTAAACGAACACATTTATTTTTTATTTTTTTAATTGAGTATAGCTCTTTTAAATCAGAAAATTTATCCCCCAAAATAATTCCAACATCAATTGATGATGTAGGATAATTAAATAAACTATCAGGATTTATTATTTTTCGCGCCAAAATATAAAACTCATCGATTTTAGGCAATTTTTGCTTATCATTTTTTACCAACAAAATCTTATCAATTATAACTACTACATTATCTGCAAATATAACTACATTGTCAGGTCGTACTGAACTTAAATAAACATTGTTTATGATAACACTCGATACACTTAAGTATTGTTTATTTTCGTAAACAAAAATGTCTGAAGTTTGACTTAAAACACACTTTTTAACACCAATTTGTTTTTTAATTTTGAGTTTTTCTTCATTTTCAATTTCAGATAATCGATTAAGAATTTGCGTGAGAGGTTTATAAGGTGATTTAACTAGCTTTTTTATTTTTCCGATATAGTTTTCACCCCAAAATGCCGAGGTATCACTAAGTGGTAGATTCAAATTCATCACATCATCAGGTAAATGAATTAAACAATGATGATTTAGAGTTTGGGATTTTTCACCGTATAATGATGGCAAGATGAAAAAAAATTTTCTCAGTAACTTCCTGGCATAATCATTGTAAATTACCATTAAATCTTTACAATGTAAAATTCTACATGCTATAAATAGAAGTAAAAAGTGTTCATACAGGTGTTTCGATAAGATATTTTTGAATACTACTGGCCCACAATAAAGTAAAACAAATCGATATTGAGTTGCTTTCCACTTAGCTAAATCATTACTGTCAAATGTTTTTCGTTGAAATTCAAATGGTACGTAACCTGTTAATGATAAAAATTCCAATCGAAGACGTTTTACTTCTGTTAATTTCAATCGTGCTTGACTTTTTCGTTGTATCCAGGATTCCATGAGGGTCTTCATCACACCTTGAAACAATAAATGCATTGAATCTAAAGTAATATTATTTACGGGATCGAAGCCGGGTAACTCTACTAGAGCCGACGTCAACCCATCTTTGTGATGTGCAATTTGAGTTTTATTTTTAAATGATTGTTGAGTACGAAGCTCACAATCCATTTCTGGATAAACTCTCTTTTTTTTTTTTTTTTTTTCACCGACTGATATTCCTACCGTAGTGCATCGTTCACAAGCATAGAACGTACCAGCTGCCTTACAGCATTTGATATAAGTTCGAGCTTGTGAATCAGCAATAATTGCTTTTATTTTAAACTTATATTTTTTTCCGTTGATAGAGACACCCGATTGAATTAAATTTTTACACTCGTTGACAAAATCTCCAAGATATTCATTCACATGAGCTGGTTTAGAATCACCACAATATATAGCTGCTATAAATGGATGATTTATATACGTTTTATTAATTATTTTAACACTAATCGGCCAAACTTGTACGGATGAATTAATATATAGTTGCATTCCATCAACATGAACCAGCACGTCAATAGTGTCTTCTGTAAATATTGTTGGAATAATAATTTTTTCTAGGTTATTTGCAATACCTAAGTATTTATATTCACAGTTGGACCCTTTAAGACTTAAAATTGATTGATTAACATGGTGATGTTTGGTTTTTAATAAAGCATGTGCTGTTTTTGGTAACTCAGGATGTCCTTCTTCTCTCAATAATACCAGAAGTTCAGCAATCACATTTAATTGAAGGCTCTGTAAATTTTTTAAAGCCCACTGACGAAGTTTTTCTTGAAAACTGTCATTTGAACTGGTTTCATAACCAATGTGATCACTGTCATCATTATAATCGCTATTATTTTCACTGCTTAATTTATTATTTGTATTATTATTATCAATATCACTGTTACAACTATCACTAGAATCAATAGAAATACCAGCAT
Organism: Microctonus aethiopoides; assembly: GCA_030347275.1. Classification (NCBI taxonomy): domain Eukaryota; kingdom Metazoa; phylum Arthropoda; class Insecta; order Hymenoptera; family Braconidae; genus Microctonus; species Microctonus aethiopoides. Next base: position 4,788 of record JAQQBS010001487.1, on the reverse strand, counting down.
TATTTACATAATTTTCACTGATATTGTCACTGGCACATAGATTACCTGAACTATTTACAAAATTATTTACATCGGATTGATTATCATTGTTTACATTTTTTCTTAATTCTCTAAATTTTTTTAATCGCTGGTATGATTGTGACATGACTGTAAAATTAATTGATGAACATAACCTATAATATAAGTTAAGAATTTGATCGATGTTTTCGGAGAGCCAAGAAACATATAACATTTTGCGCATGCGCAATGAGTTGTTAATTTGATTATCGGCCAATGAGCGGCTGTCGATCATATGCTATATTTACGCAAGATTCAACGGCTGCCGACGGTTAACCAGATATGGGCCATCGAAAATTGCCAATGTCTGGCCGTGCGTTTGTAGCCTAACGTCGGCCGATGTATGGCTCTGTCGCCATCAACGACAACTTTGTATGGGAATATGAATTAGTAATTTACCGACCAATTAATTAATTCGCCATTTGAATTGGACCAATAAGGATTAATTATTATCAAATTAATTATTACGGATATTATATTGACTCAATATGGATATTAAACGACTAATTGAGTGATGCTGGAAGGGGAAGAAGACGGAAGAAGCCATTTTGGACGCCACTTCCACGGCGAACCTCATAGTATACGGATGTGTGTTGAATGTGTGTCGCGGGTAATCCATTGAAAATAATTGTTAAAAAGAGTAATCGACGTTGTATTTTGCGTGAGAATAATTGTTCGTGAGTCAAGCGAACAAAAATAGTAGTTATTGAGCGAGTGTGGCTGAAAATAAGGTAATAAAATAAAATATAAAGTACTCAAAGCGTGATTGGAAGAAGCAACGCGTGGCGAGTCATTTTGTTTAATTGTTACTATCTTTCCACAGCGCAATCTTTGCATTAATAAATTCATTATAAAAAAATATTAGAAATAAGATTAATAAATAATAATAAGTAATAGTAATAATTAGTAATTATTGTAAGAGTAAAGATAATTTTTATATCGCTCAACGGAATTTATAGCGTCGCCGTAGACCCGTCACATTTCACGGCCAAAAATAAGAACGATTTATTTCATTTAAAATTATTCAAGAAAAGCATTATTTGGTATTATTTGTTCAACGTCTGGCTTTCTCAATTATCAATAAATCATATTATTATTTTGTTTTTCCATAATTATTGTGTGAATTATATGATTTTTGTGTTATTTTTTATTAGATTTCCCCGATAATCTTAAAGCCATTTCAGGCAATCGGGGTGGCATCTCTTGCAGTATCAAGGACAACGATAACTGTGGCTAGTTTTGAGGGACAAAACTAAGCATCGTTACAGTATATAAATGTGAGCATATTATAAAATCATGTATGAGCAATAGTAATTTTAAAAAAATAAAACGCATATGATTAATATATAAATTGGATATAATTAATACATTGATTAAACAAATATATTAATTTATGTTTCTTTGGAAAGGTTCCAGAGTTGTACCTTTATTTTGTCATACATAATTACTACGATATATTGTTTAAGGGGTAACACCACTAATATTTTCGAAAAATCGATTTTTTTTTTATTGCTTAAAAAAATACTTGAAACCCTGTAGAATAAGAGGGAAAAGGTTCCAGATCCGTAACAAAATTTTTTCTATGGAATTTGGAGCTCCCCACTCTGCGTGTCACACTCACTCCAAAGCGATTTACGGGCCCTCGTACCTGAAACAGGGGTACTGCCTAAGCGGTTCACCGTGTTTTTCGCAATCAAGCCCGTATATGAAGACCTCAGCCGGGATGATTTGCTTTTACGTTGCTTAGGAGACAACACACACAATAGCGATAAAAGTTTCAATGCTACTGTGTGGAATATAGCACCAAAGTCTTCTTCGAGCGGCAAAAAAGTTTTAGATATCGCGACGGATATAGCTGTATGTGTATTTAACGACGGTCTAACAAACATCTTGAGGATGATGCAGGTGCTAGAGATGGATATTGGTGTCCAATCGTATAACTTTTGTGTTGAATCAGACGCTAAGCGCATCCAGCATGCCGAGACGTCCTTGACTGACGCTGCAAGAGAGGCGCGCGTGGGGGCAAAATCAAGCGAAAAAGAAATCGAGGAATATAATCTGAATATTGAAAGTCAGCTGTATGGTCCTGGGATTGCAGATTAACGGTAAGAATTTTTGAGCAATCAAATATATGAAAAACAAATGAAATATTTAAACAATAAACTTCAAATGCGTTTATCTCGAAACGCGATTTTTCACCGCGGCCACCGCCATAACTTGAATAATTTTCAATATTTTTGGTTGAAAATTGGTCAAGATCGTAAAAATAATATTATCTAGAGAAACACGTAGGGGATTTTGAATATTTCAATTTGTTAATTTTTAATTAACAAAAGAACTGATATTTTTTGAGGGAAAAATCAGAAGTTAGAGTTCTATATTTCCCACGGTCGGTTTAATGTGACGTTACCGATCGGAAATAATATGTTATACTATTGGGAATTTACCTAGGGGCGGAGCCTATTCTGAGCAATATTCAATATGGAGGATAGGTCGAAGTAAACAAAACAAATACAGTATACATCCATGCAAGGTTTCGTTTTTTTTCCATTAAAATGTATATTTCCGAGCAAGAAATTTGTCGTTGGGGTGAAACAAATCCTAGCAAACGTAATTATATAGAAGGTAAAAAAATCGCGAGTGCCGGACATATAGTGAAATGTGGAAAACTGAGCGAAACAAATAATAATGACGAGGTTAGGTTTGTTGCATTTTGCATGCAAACATCACAACTGAAGGATAAACCCCATGAAATTAATTGTTCAGTGTCATGTGATGGAAAAATATTATCTATGGTGTGTACTTGCAAAGCCGGCCTTGGGGAAAAGTGCAAGCATATTTTTGGAACGCTTTTTCATTGCACATTGTAAGTAATGTAATGATCATTCTGAAAGCAGTTGACATCAGTCATTTTTACATCTATAAATGTTAACTTGCTTGCAATTGATGAAAAATTGTAAAACACTTTTACAGGATTGATTTAAATACACTGCCAATGTTGTCATGTACTGACGTAAAATGCAGCTGGAAACAAGATCATAAGAGAGTACTGGAAACATACATACCACGACCAGCAGAAGAGCATAGTTGTTTTTGTAAAAAAAAGGAAGTTGAGTACACGGTAACACCAGCACAAGAATTGAAAATGCAGGAAATTTTAAAAAATTCTTGTACACATTCTGCTTTGGCACAACATGCGTAAGTAATAAATTCACAGATGTTACTTTATTCATAGTAGTGACAAATTGATCATTACTTGATGTACTATTATTTGAAAAGTGTATTAACATTTCTTTTTTGTTTTTTAAACTTCAGAATGGGGAGGCATAATCCAGTTGCAGACAGTGTAAATAAAGTATCTCTCGTCGTAAATAACGACAAACTGCTACAGTCCATATCAAACAACCAAACAAATGATCTAATGAGGGAGATCTCAGAGATTGAATGTTTCCCTTTAAAACGCTGCTGCATGCAGATGTATTCCACTGTGGATGGGGATGTAGTGAGAATTTGTAAGGAAACACAGCAAAGATACAGTGCTTGGGAGAAGGAGAGAAAACATCGATTCACAGGATCAACATGTTACGGACTGTATACGCACTGCAAAAGCCTAAACCAAAACTGGAATAAGAAAATAAATAATCATATAAATCCAAAAAAATTTAGGTCTAAATTCACAAATTATGGTAAGAAAACAGAGGAGGAAGCGCGTGTTTTTTTTACCGAACTAAGCGGAAAAACTATTCTTGAAACGGGGTTGATAGTTTCCAAATGTAACCCTTGGCTAGCTGTTTCACCAGATGGTGTTATATTTAAAGACAATGTACCCGTAGGTGTTTTGGAAATTAAATGTCCATGGAAAGGCGCCTCGATGACGGTTACAGATGCTGTAAATTTTGAATTCGGAAAATGCTTGGAAATCGTTAATGGAAAGTATAGTTTGAAAAAAAAACATAGTTACTATGGTCAAGTCCAATTAAATATGGCAGTTTTAAATGTGCCTGAAGCTTCTTTTGTGATTTATGCTTCTTTCGATGAAAGCATGCTAGTCCTGAATGTAACATTTGATGAAAAGTTTGTTAGATCAATGTTAACATTGCTAAAACCATTATATTTTTATATTTTTATTCCGAAAATATGTTGTGATAAAATTGATAAGGAAAACAATGGAGAAAAATGTTAATGAATTATGCCAAAAAGAAATGTTTGTGATATCTCGTGTGATAAACAACGAAAATTAATATAACGTTTTGAAAAAAGAAACACAAATAATTATTAACAGTATTTGTTCGTGTGATAAACAACAAAACTGAGCATAACGTTTTGAAAAAAAACACAAATAATTATTAACAGTATTTGTTTATTTATTTAAGATATAAATTTAAGGAATATATAGAAGCATATGGGGGATTCCACACCAAAAGAGCCAGTCATCGGAATTTGCATCTCCGATTTTTTTGATAATTTTTTGACTTATAGTACCCATTGAGAGAGACCTTCATGATTTTTTGGAATTTTTTTTGCCCAGCCGTTTTCGAGATATCGATTTTTGAAAAAAATGGCTCTTTTTTTTTCAAATGCCTGTAACTTTGCGAAAAATGGGCCGATTGGGACGATTTTTTTTTCAAAATTTTCCTTTTTTACAGCACTTGCAAAATATAAAATCAAAAAAATTTTCAAAATCGTATTTCTATAAAATTTTTGAGTTTGAATTATAAAATGTTGATTTTC
>JAQQBS010000066.1:0-10056 GCA_030347275.1 Microctonus aethiopoides | reverse complement strand
AGAATCGAATCGATATTATTGAAATTGTGCGTTTTGATTCCTGAAACGATGAAAAATGCATAGAACGAATTGCGTCATCGTGACTCATGTAACTCAAAAAGTAGATCGGGTTTCAAAGTATTTCTGAATATGTCATTGTAAAATATCATGAGAGTTAAACGAATACTAAAAATATTTCCGTAGATGACATCGCAAAATACGGTGAAAGAGGTGATGAAACTAGAATCGAAACGATATTGTGAAAATTGTGCGTTTTAATCCTGAATTGATGAAAAATGCATAAATCGAATCACGCCACTGTGACTCATGTAACTCAAAAAGTGGATCGGGATTTCAAGTAATATCTGTTTATGTCATTGCAAAATATGATAAAAAAGAGGATGAAACTCATGTAACTCAGAAAGTTGAACGAATGTTCAAAGGATTTCTGTAGATGTCATCGCAAGATATGCTGAAAGAGAAGATAAGAGTAGAATCGAATCGATATTGTGAAAATTGTGCGTTTTGATTCCTGAAACGATGAAAAATGCATAGAACGAACTGCGTCATTGTGACTCATGTAACTCAAAAAGTTGAACGAATAATCAAGGTGTTTCTGTGGTTATCATTGCAAAATATGGTGAAAGAGATGACAAAACTAAAATCGAATCGATATTGTGAAAATTGTGCGTTTTAATACTGAAACGATGAAAAATGCATGAATCGAATCACGCTACTGTGACTCATCTAACTCAAAAAGTTGAACGAATAATCAAAGTGTTTCCGTGGATGTCATTGCAAAATATTGTGAAAGAGAAGAAAGAGTAGAATCGAATTGATATTGTGAAAATTATGCGATTTGAATCCTGAAACGATGAAAAATGCATAGAACGAATTGCGTCATTGTGACTCATGGAACTCAAAAAGTAGATCGGATTTCAAAGTATTTCTGTAGATGTCAATGCAAAACATGGTAAAAGTGATGGTTAACTCATGTAACTCAAAAAGATAAACGAATGTTCAAAGAATTTCCGTGCATGTCATTGCAAAATATGGTGAAAGAGATGATAAAACTAGAATTGAATCGATATTGTGAAAATTATGCGATTTGAATCCTGAAACGATGAAAAATGCATGAATCGAATCACGCCACTGTGACTCATGTAACTGAAAAAGTGGATCGGGATTTCAAGTTATATCTGTTGATGTCATTGCAAAATATGATGAAAAAGAGGATGAAACTCATGTAACTCAGAAAGTTGAACGAATGTTCAAAGGATTTCTGTAGATGTCATCGCAAGATATGCTGAAAGAGAAGATAAGAGTAGAATCGAATCGATATTGTGAAAATTGTGCGTTTTGATTCCTGAAACGATGAAAAATGCATAGAACGAACTGCGTCATTGTGACTCATGTAACTCAAAAAGTTGAACGAATAATCAAGGTGTTTCTGTGGTTATCATTGCAAAATATGGTGAAAGAGATGACAAAACTAAAATCGAATCGATATTGTGAAAATTGTGCGTTTTAATACTGAAACGATGAAAAATGCATGAATCGAATCACGCTACTGTGACTCATCTAACTCAAAAAGTTGAACGAATAATCAAAGTGTTTCCGTGGATGTCATTGCAAAATATGGTAACAGGGAAGATAAGAGTAGAATCGAATTGATATTGTGAAAATTGTGCGTTTTTATTCCTGAAACGATGAAAAATGCATAAGAACGAATTCTGTCATTGAGACTCATGTAACTCAAAAAGTAGATCGGGTTTCAAAGTATTTCTGTAGATGTCATTGCAAAATACGGTAAAAGCGGTGATAAACTCATGTAACTTAAAATATGGATCGGATTTCAAAGTATTTCTGTAAATGTCAATGCAAACCATGGTAAAAGCGATGGATAACTCATGTAACTCAAAAAGATAAACAAACGAATGTTCGTAGTATTTCCGTGCATGTCATTGCAAAATATGGTGAAAGAGATGATAAAACTAGAATCGAATTGATATTGTGAAAATTGTGCGTTTTGAATCCTGAATTGATGAAAAATGCATATAACGTGTTACGCCATTGTGACTCATGTAATTCAAATAGTGGATCGGGTTTCAAAGTATTTCTCTAGATGTCAATGCAAAATACGGTAAAAGCGGTGATAAACTCATGGAACTCAAAAAGGTAAACGAATGTTCAAAGTATTTCTGAATATGTCATTGTAAAATATCATGAGAGTTAAACGAATACTAAAAGTATTTCTGTAGCTGTCATTGCAAAATATGGTGAAAGAGATGATAAAACTGGAATCGAATCGATATTGTGAAAATTGTGGGTTTTGATTCCTGAAACGATGAAAAATGCATAGAACGAATTGCGTCATTGCGACTCATGCAACTCAAAATAAATGAAAATTACTTCCAGCAAATTATAATTAGTTAAATCAACGAAATGTTTCCCGAGTCGAAATTTTTGCTATTCTGAAGTACTCCAAATAATCGAATGGACATCCTATTATCCTCGTCGGCCCTACCATTCCTACATTGAACCTTGAAAACCTATATAAATCGACGTTTGAATCTACCTTGGTGCTCTTTAGACCTAGCATAAGATTGTTTTATTTTATGTTTTGATAAACTGAGACGCAGAATCTCCGCAGGACCTCTTACTCCTATAATATTCAATAAAATCAGCTCTCAACACCTCGTGTAGTTGTTAAACAAATGAGTCGCGTAGTAGTGACGCGCACACTGACATCTTGGATGTATACTTTTATGCAGTCTGACGGTTGCATTGATGGCGGAAGCTAAATGCAAAATAAATAAATTTGGGGCAATATGTTTGTCCAGAGTGAATTGTTTATATTAGTGAAAAAAAAAATGAAAAAATGGGTCGAGAAAAAATAAAATATGCATTGATATGGTGGTTGACAGGCCACATAAGGACATGGTGAAAATTTTTTAATGCAGCAAAGATTTCGGATTATCCACGTGACAGATAGTGATGAAAAAAAAAATAATAAATTGAAATATGAAGAGATACAAAAATAATATCATTGAATCGTAATAAAAACAATGATTTAAATTGTGAATATGTTTTCATTCTCGTTATTTTCTCCATGTTCCCCAATTTTTATGATCTACTTCTCATCATTGACGTTTTTTTCGCCATTTCCTCTTGCTGTTCCACAAATACATTTATTACACAAATTTATTAAACAAAAGTAGGATAGTTAAAATATTAGGATTTGAAGGGTCTATGTAGGTTTATTTTCAGGTCGTTCTTTGCGCCTTAGAATGGAAGATTTGGCATTATGTGACTACTTCGAGGTGTTGAGGAGGAGTTGCATTTCCTATTAAAATATATCCAAACAACCTCTTTTAGTCCTGACGAATCTCACGAAATGACAATTGTAAGGTTTAAAGTAGAATTTAAATTTCGACTCGGGTATGCTAGATGATAATTTGCTTATTTGGTTCAATTGCAACTGTAATAAACATTTTTCATTTTATCTGAATGGAATTTATTTAATTTGAAATATTATTCGGCATATTGAAAATCGCGTGAATCAAAACAAATCATATAATTTAGAAAACAAATGGGAAAAAAAATTTGATTGCTGAATCGCGTTTATTCATGAATAAATGATTTTAATTTAATATGATATTTATGTTTTAATTTATCGGAGAGATAATGTAAATATTTAAATGAAAAAAAAAAATGGAAATTACTTCCAGCAAATAAGAATTACTTGATTCAACAAAATATTGTGCTGGATGTCAAGTAGCTTATTTGCTTCATTTACAACTTCAATAAACAATTTTTGTTCTATTCAAGTGAGTTTTATCTCATTCAAAAAGAACTTATTTGATTCGAAATATCATTCGACACATTGAAAATTGCGTGAATTTATCAACAACTTAGAAGACAAAAAGAAAAAAAAATACATAATTAATATTATTGAATTATTCATTCATAAATGATTGTAATTGAATACGATATTCATATCTCAATTTATTGGAGGCAGAATGTTAATGTTGAAATAATAGATAATCATTCGTGCCAAATGATTTTCATTTGACGCACCAAAATATTGTGTTGGATGGAACAAGACTTTGTTGCTTCGAGCAACATCTTACTCGCTGAAAACTTAGCGTAGTACGTTTCATCACTTTTATTTATCAACAATTCTAATGATGGTATTTTTTTTTTTAATATATTTAATTTCATGGAGAAAATATATTCATGTGATTCGAAACAAAACCGTTGGTATTATTTATTAAACAAATTAATAGTCATTGTAAATGCCAATCTAATTGGATATTGAAGACGTTTAAATTGAATTGGCACATCTGTGGGTATAAGAGGAATTCGTGGTAGTAATATATTTTTGCTGCGGAATTTTCCATTTAAAATGCTAGTTTCGATGACGTTTTTCATTAATTTTTTGATAACTAATCGCGTGTCGTTGCACAGCCTTTCAAATTGCGAAGCAAAATAACCGGAGATCCAACCTTCAGTTGTAAATTATGCATTAGCATGCCTGGTAAATCTAATGAGTTTAAAAATTCTGTTGGATAATTCACAGCTTCGGTGACATCGCAAACTGTATCAATAGATTTGTATGACACCAACTACCCTGGCAACAACTGTTGTATTTTGATATTCAATTCGTTGACGTCCACATTTTTTGCTGCTATAATTGCTCTCTCTGCCAGTCATTGATGGTTAACGTATCGTGTATGTACATTGGAAAATATCTGGTCAATGAGATAATCTTGCGAATCGATGATTGTGCAGAAATCAATCGGTATTTTTATACATCCAGTGTCATCTATATTGACCTTACCATCGCCGAAATCCGATAGTTGTTTTGAAAATATTTCAGCAGATGGATCTCGAAGTATTTTAAGGCGAATATTTACTTTTAATTGTAATTTTTCAACATTACGCCACAGTGGCGATGATTTCAAGCAAGCGTTGATTTCATCAGCATACGTTGAACGTGGAATGACGGGAAGTGTTTGTCTGAAATCACCCGAAATAAGTATCAGAGTGCCGCCAAATAATTTGTCGTTGATTTAATATCTTTCAGTGTCCTGTTCAACGCCTCAAGCGAATGTTTGTGTGCCATAGTGCATTCATCCCAGATGATAATTTTACACTGTTCCAGCACAGTGGCTATGGACGATTGTTTTTTGAAGTGAAACTTCTTAAGGTAGATCACTGCTGCGGTGAGGGGCAAGGGGCGTACTCCTATCCTTTCTGTACTAAATAGCTCAGGGTGGCAACTTACAAATTCAAAAAATCATTATTTAAAAATATTATAAAACAATGAACATGTTTTCATTTTTTTACATATTTTTCCATATTCACTGTTTTTTATACCAATTAAATTTAAAAACTTTGATTTAAGCAATAATAATTGAAATAAAACGATGTAAATATATTCGTATATATTTGGCAACGTCGTAATTATATCGATAGCAGTTTCGAAGTTGATTCCATATAAATGTAAAAAAATATCCAACGTGTAGCGTTGCATAACATACATAACCTCAAATTTTAAGCGACAGTTCATTTGTTAGTCGTTAAATGTAAAATATATCAAATATATCTAAAACAAGATCAAATAGAAGAAATGAAAAAATCCGAAGGAAATGGAGAAACTCCCGAAAGAAACTTATTTAAAAAAAAATCATCCGTGCAAATACGCAATAAGCGTGGACGATTTGCAACTGCCAAACAATGTCATGCACTTTCAGTGCGATCAATCAATGGAAAACGATCAAAAGCTATTGTGTCGCAAGTGTCTGATGTATCACATCAAAAAAATGAAGGAAGTACATTAGATGACGGATATCGCATTGTGCATAAATCTCATTTAGCTGAACAAATGAAATGTTCTTCCTGCAATGCGACTTTGTCATTTGGTAATGAGGAGCAAGAAACTAAAGTCGGAGTGGCTTCGATATTATCGATTCGCTGTGCAGAGTGTTTACTAATAAACAAAGTATCTACTGGACCCCAGTATAATAATACCAATAATGGATACAAAGTATTTGACATTAATTCAAGATTAGTCTTAGGTAAGTTGATGTAGACTTTGTTTTCTCAACGTTTCATTGTATTCATTATTTGTAAATGAATATATAATTCAATTCTTTCTTAATGCTATCGTTGTACTTATTATGCTATTGTTATACTTATTACTTAATATTGTTCTATTGAAGGGGCCCTACACACTGGAATCGGACATCAACAGTCAAGTAACTTACTTGCAACAATGAACATTCCACAAATGTCGCAAGCTGCATTTAAAAAGCATGAGCGTTACTTAACTTCTTCAATCGATGGAGTTACGACAGATGGATTTGAAGAAGCTGTCAAAAAAGAAAGAGCTTTAACTTTAGAAAAAGTAAAAGAAATGGAAAAGTACTTGTGAGTCCAATATCCACTTTTCAAAAGATTCCTATTTTCCTAACTTTTTAATTTAAATCCAAATAATACGCAGTATCAATTCATCGTCGTGATGATTATATTTTATAGATCAATTTATTGATGTATTAATCATTTGTTTTTGTAATTGTTTTTTAGAGATCAATTTATTGATTCATTAATCAATTTTTTTTGCTATTCTTTTTGTTGATCAATTTATTGATTTATTAATCAATTTTTTCGGTTATTCTTTTTTGGAGATCAATTCATTGATTTATTAATCAAATTTTTTTGGTTTTTCTTTTTTGGAGATCAATTAGTTGATTTATTAATCAATATTGTTGGTTATCCATTTTTTCCTTTATTTCCTTTTTATTTTCCAATTTTTTTTATCTTTTTACAATTTATTAATTTTTTTTCTACAAACAACAATTCCTAACAACCAACAACCTATCAAAAAAGTAAATAAAGTGAAAAGTATAGTAATGTTTCTATATTGATTAATGTAATATTTGTGAAATTTTTGAAAGAATTGTAATAAAAATCAATAATACTCAGCAATTTGTTTTATCGAACCTTGAATGTCATATGATTATTACTATTTATAGGCCTGAACATTCGAAAGGAACAAATTTCATTCTACCAAGTGGAAAGAACCCATGTGATATTTTACCGACAGATATAGTACGAATATATGTGTCTCACGATATGGGATGGAGCAAACGTGGGAATGGACGACAATACAATAGCATGAATGGATATGGTGCCTTAATTGGTTATTTTAGTGGCTTAGTTCTGGATGTAGAAATATTGAATTCTGCATGTCGATTCTGTGATAAAGGTGCTCTCGTTTCTAGTCACGATTGCAGAAAAAATTATGAAGGAACTGCTAAAGGAATGGAAGGCATTGCTGCCAAAAAGTTAGTTGTTCACAGTTCAGTTTTAAAGAAATTTAATGTAGAAGTAGGTGTTTTTGCTGGCGACAATGATAGCAGCAGTATATATGCCATAAGACAAGAAGCTAAACACTTCATAGTGAAAGCTGACGATTTAAATCATTCCAAAAAAAAGAGTTAAAAATTTGTTATATTCTTTATATTCTCATCAAGATCCTTTGAAAGAATTATCTAATTTACCATCAAAAGAATATTTGCGCCGTTGTTTTGCTTGTGCTGTTGAACAGAACAAGGGGGATGCTGCTGCAATGAAAGAGGCAATTAGAAATATACCTCATCATGCTTTCAACATCCACGATAAGTGTGGGGATTGGTGTGGATATAATAAGGATAAAGTCAATTACCAACATAAAAGTATCCCAGGTGGTTTTAAAAGTCAAGATCTCTACAAGTCATTCACTGATTTGTATAATAAAATTGCAGAAAACGCTGATAAGTTTGCAGCAGGAGCATCCAGTCAAGCAAACGAAAGTTTGAACCATATTATTACTCGAAAAGCTCCCAAAAATAATTTTTATTCTTCATCTGAGTCAGCACATAGTAGAGTGAAATGTGCCGTCAATCAAAAAAACTTTAAATATCATTATACAGAAAAAATTTTGAAAAAGAGTGGCATAGAACCTGGAACGTATTTGTCTCATCGAAGTAACGTTTGTACTGAAAAATTCTTAAAGTATTCTGCACGATCCAAGCAGCCTAGTCAAAAATTAAAAAGGCGATTGAATATTACAAAAAGAAATGCAAGAAGAAGAACAAAAGAATCTACAGAAAAAAATACCTATCAATGTAATATGACATTACTTAACGTATCAAATTTACCCAAAGTTGATGCATCATAAAATATTGAATCTTTTTTTCAATATTCGTAGCCTGTGTGTTTGGAGAAAGAAGTTAATTCCGATATAAATGTCGTCTATTTTGACTTGCAAACTTCAGGTTTATCTTACTGTGCTGAGATACTCCAAATTGCATTGAAATGCAATGAGTTATCTTATAAAGCATACATTACACCCTGCAAACCCATATCCCCTCAAGCAACTCAAGTACATGGGCTGACTCAGCAGTATGGTCAACTTTTTTTAAAAGATAAACCTATATTGTCTTTGCCAAAAAGAGTTGTGATAGGTGAAGTGATTACATTTCTAAAAAGCTTGAATAAACCTTCTATTCTTATTGGACATAATGTTAAGTGTTTTGACATTCCACGTCTGATATTAAGTTCTTATAATGTTGGTATGCTCGATGAATTATTTGAAGTAATTGTAGGTTTTACCGATACTTTGTTGCTTTTTCAAGAAAAATTACCGGAACGTAAAAACAAAAAAAATCAGCTTACTTTAGTTTCTCTGGTAGATGCATATTTAGAACATTCATTTGATGCACATCATGCATATGCAGATATATGTGCTTTGGAGGAATTAACTAACCGATTCTTCACACATAGCTTTATAATTGAAAATAAATTCAGTTTGAACGATGCCGCACTCAAGTTACAATTTTCATTGAGAGCGAAAGAAAACGGAAAAACTTATCAACCTTTAAAAAATATAGTGTCAGACTATATTATTAACAAATTCGCACAGACAGAAGTTACTTTCGATATTATTGAACAAAAATTCATAACTGATGGAGAAATTGAAACCGCCCAATTTATACAGCAACTAAAAGTATCAAACTCTAAGTCAAAAGCTAACAAAAGTCAATTTTTGAAAGATGAGAGTTTACATTTAATTTTAGATTATTTAAAAAAAAATACAGCAAACACTGAGAGTACTTCATAAAATATCTTATTTTTTTATACTATTATCGATATTTTAATTACTGTTATTAAGTTATATTGTCATTCAAATCTCGATTCAAAAAAACTGATAAAACCAGCCAAAAATTTTATTTTTATAAGTATAAAAAAAGATTTGTTGCACCGTTATATTTGGAGCTGAAAACTCCTGTATATGAAGCGTTTTTAATATTATTATTATAACTGAAAAATATAAATGAATTTTATTATGTTCAATGTTTATTAAAATGTTATTTACATTTCAATGTTTTTTCTCCTTTGAAATTCAATTTATTACTAGCTTTTCCGAGTGAATCATCTTATGACTCGTCTGTTTGATATATGCTTTGTATCAATGTAACCATTCCGGTGAATAAGCGCAATTTTAAATTATCGCGCGCTTAGGGACGTTGCCACATTTTTGACAGTTGCATGTTCAGTTTTATGAGACGTCATAATTTTCACTTTTTAATCGAGTTTTTCTCAAGTTTCACTCGGGCAATCTGCTTGATTTTAAAAATTCTCAATAATTTATAGTGTAATTGAGTCTGTGACAAATTTTAAAAATTTTTTCTGCTTTTAAAGTTCTTTTCTTTTTACTATCTGTTTCTTGCTCCATAAGATTCTGTGTTAAAATAACAATTTTTAATCCTTAATATCTAAAAATCTAAACGGGCAAAAATTCTGAAAAAAAAAATCGTGAGTGTTAAAACATCATCATCCAGTGTTTGACCAAATTTCATTCACTTCTGTGCGTTTCAAAATCTGTGGTGATCTACCTTAATCGACTCCGTGAGCGTTAAACGTTAAATTTGTGACGTCACAAAACCACTCTATATATATATCTTATATATAAAAATCTCCTGTCACGATGTTTGAAACAAATGGACTCCGGAACTACTGAACCGATTT
>JAQQBS010000007.1:7080-22812 GCA_030347275.1 Microctonus aethiopoides | reverse complement strand
AGAGAGAGAGAGATCATTTGTTTATGGCCGGATAGGTGCTATGGGACAAAATTGAAGAAAAGTGCATATGTAGTTTACACCAGTTTACAAAGCATATGAAGTATAATAGCAAGCATACGAAGCAGACCAAGTATGATAGTCAGCAAAAAGAAACATATCAGGAAGCTGATACTACATGTGTGCAAATGAAATCTTACCAATTTAAGAAAATAAACAAATGAAATATAATTGATAGAGAAGCAAAAGCGGGTAAAGATTGAAAATGGGTAGCACATAAGTATAGAACTCAACTAACCAAATTTAGATGGGAAGATAATGCTATAGTCCAAGAGTTGGCACCAATTTTTGGGTAAGTATTTGAGGCAAGCTCAAAAACTTGCCCTATGCCTTTCCTATTGTCTTCCAACACGGAATGGCAAACCTGGCTGGCAGGTAGCGGGGCTGAATGAACCCCTAAATTTTTAAAAATATTATTTTTGGAGTTTAATCCTTAAGAAACGATATAACGCCCGGGGTACGAAAAAAATATGGAGAGTGAAATCGAGTGAAATAGTAACGCACACTTAAAGGCGTTATGCTGCTCCTTCCTTATGTTCTCCCACCCATCTTATACTGACCGCATCGGGAAATGGAAAGGATATGTATACACCTATATATGTATACAGCTATACTCTATACGTAGTGTTCTGTATACGTAAACATGTATTATACAGTATTAGTGCATGTCCAAAATTTTATTTGTTTCATTCATTCCTATCAATATTGATATTTATTTTCATTATAAATAGTGAAGTGAGCAAAATTGATTAGCCCGTCGTCGAAACCATCTCCAAAGACTAATGTAGAGCGTCAGCGCGAGTACAGACTTCGAAAAAAACGACAAAAATGATAATGGTGATAAACCAGTCAAAATGTCTGAAGCGGAATATAATGGTCATTACAGGTTAAAGAAAAAAGTGGGAGCAAAGTTGAAATCTGATTCTGCTAAAATACTTCTGAGGCAAGAAGTAGGTCTTTCTGAATATCAGAACACCTGTACCCACGGAGGCATTATTAGCATATACGAAAGGAGGTTCAATACTGTTGAAAAAACGATTTCATGAACTTCCGCTCATATTTGGCGGTGATTTTAACATTCAATTTGATACTGATGAAGGATTGCGCTGTGTACAATTTTTAAAAAAGGAACTGAATTTGGACTTCGTTTCTGGTGACACGCTGGGGACGACTAGACATGGTACACACATTGGGATATTTTCAAGATATGAAAATCATGTTACTTCCGACGTCCACCTATCGTATTTTAGTTACCACAAACCTATTGTCACCGTAATAAATAACGACATTACTTTTGATGAAATTAATAATGTTCAAGATGATTTTAATATTGAAGAAAATCAATTGTCATTATAATGTATGGATGTAATAATAAATTTTGAAATCTGAATGAAATTTTCAATATTTTCAGTTACACAGAAGAAGCTTTTATTTACCCCCGTTGCATATTGAATATATTTTTAATTTCACAGTAATTATTCTTAAAGAGTAAACTCCAATCGCGTGTCGGAGCTGACACACACTTTTTTTTTTTTTTTTGCAAAAAATTGGTTTGGGGCAATTTAAAATTCTTATATGGCATATTTCAATATTCAAAGAGTTAGGAAAAAAATAAGCCAGGGGATTTTGCCGAGTATTCAAACTTGCCAGGCGAGTGCAAAACAATTCTGCAAAAAAAATATAAAAAATGTATTCAAGGCAACTTGAAATTTTAATAGGGTATTATTTATAATAAAAAAATAAGATTATAAAAAAGACAGATCATTTTGGTGGGACTTTCTACCTGCCAGTCGATCTTAAAAATTATGTGTAGGAGCGAGTAGAGTCCCTCTAGTAAGAGTTAAGACACCTTTACTCAGTTTTTGATTGGTTCCGCCATGTTTCGTCGGATTCTATAGTATCTGCCTAAATTTAGCATAGTGAGTGGTATTGCTAGACGTGGAAATATTTTTATTCCTGTCATACACTGCAGTTCGTGAATATTTGAAGTTATGTATTACAAGCAGAAAAAATCATCAAAAAAAATTATTTTAATAATTTGCCTAGACGTTTATAATTAAATAAACAATATTTTAACAAAGGTAAGTTGGAATTAATTTTTGATTGCTATTTAAAAAACAAAATACCCATTTTAGAAAGATAATTTAACCATTTATTAGTTCTAAACTACGCAAAAAAATATATTTTCTAGTTAAAATGTAGTATAATTAATTTTTTTATTACTATTTTATTCATTTTTACGAATTAAAAATATTTTTTTAAGTTTTTTAAACATTGACAGAAAATGCCTAGCTGTTCTGTTATCAACTGTACCAATTCATCTACAAAAGGGTTTAAATTGTGTTATTTCCCTTTATCGGATAAAGAAACCTGCGATCTGTGGATAAGAAATATAGGCCGAAAAAACTGGATGCCAACTAAAGATTCATCTGTATGTCAGGTAATACAAAAATTAAAATTGTAAAATTTAAAAAAATAATATTTCCTGCTATATACAGTGGTGATATTTTTGAATTATTATTAATTTTTTAGGTTCATTTTGCGCCAGATGCATGGGAACGTATGCGAGTTGATGGAAAATTAAAATTAAAGTATAAAGCTGTACCAACACTATTTAATAATTTAATATAAGGTAGTTTAAAATTTTATTTTTAAGTAGATAATCTATTAATTTTGATATTTATATTATTTTAATCTTTAATAATACAATTACATCCAAAGAACCATCACATGCGTTAACATCTGAATCAGTTGAAGAAGTATTATATCCTTAAACGCTTAAAGAGATTGATGTGCTATCAAATCATGAAAATGACGCGAACAACGAAGCTGATGAATCATCATTAAAAAATGTCTGGAAACTCATCAAGTCCGATCAAGAAACCTATGACAAACAAAGTTTTGAAAAGTTATTCAAAGCTTCAGAAAAGTCAGAAAGTTTACGGAAGATTCAAAAAAAAAAATTTGAAGCTGGAAGAAATACTATTAAACTTTTTAAAAAACAAGTGAGTATTTTGAATAAATGTCCTGATTTTTTAAGTAATCGTTTTAATGCAGACCAAAATAAAAATTTTATCCGGTGAACATAAAAAGTATATGAGTGGAGCGTCGAAACCATTCAAAAGGCATTTTCCTATAAATTTACTTGTGGAGTTAACGGGTATGAACAAGTAGCTCGCGAATTGGCATTTCCTTCGCTAAGAACTTTAAGTAGACGGATTCAGCATTTGAAATTTAATACTGGTATATTCGATGAAGTTTTTGACTTTTTAAAAATTGAAGTATTTTCGTTTGAAAATAGTTCTGATAAGCATTGTGCAATTGTATTCGATGAAATGAGCATTGCTTCTGGTAGAGTATTCGATCCATCTACCAATGCATATTTGGGAAACGCGACTATTCCAGATAGCAAGGATCAATTTCTTCCTGCAGGCTGCAACACACGGTTTTGCAGTTATGTTAGTTGACATTGAGAATAGATGGAGACAAATTGCAGCATACGATTACACTGGGAATTCTGCAGATGGTTCGTTACTAGGTACAATGATTAATAAAATAACTGAAATAGTAGAAGATATTGGTTTAATTGTTGATTGTGTTATATCTGATATGGGTGCAATAAATTTTACTATGTGGAACTTTTATGGGATCACAGCATCGAGATGGTCAATAGTAAATTCTTGTGTTCATCCTAACGATGACAACAGAAAATTATATTTTTTTCACGATCCCGGACATGCATTCAAAAATTTTAATCAAGGATTGTTGCGTAATAAACAGATTTTAATCGATGATTCATTTGTTAAAAAATATAATTTACTTACAAATATAATAGAGTCAACTCATTTAAAAGATTTATGTTCGGAACAAGAAAATTCTATAAATTTCAGTTTGTCATTAGCACCTGAATTACAATCTAAATTACTTATTTAATAACCATTTTTTTAAAATGAAAGTTAACAATGCTTCTAATGTAATGAGCCATTCGGTTAGCACAGCTTTATCATTAGCAGGAAAAGACACGGGCAATTTTAATTTTATAACGACTGCTTGGTTTATTGGTTAGGCTTCAAAATGGTTTAAAATCATAAGTTCTCGAACTCCAAGATTAGCATTAGGGTATTTAAACATAGATAAATTCAACGAAACCATATCGTTTTTGAACGAATTTATTCAATTAATTCAAACAATGAAAGTTGGAAATAAAATGTCATGGACACCATTTCAAAAAGGTATTTTGGTATCCACAAAATCTTTTATTAAATTATCCAACGATTTATTAGATTCACATGGTTTCAAATTTATATTGGGTTCACGTTTTATGCAAAATTGCGTTGAAAATTTATTTTCCGTTATTAGATCTAATCACGTTACACCAAATGCCGTTCAATTTATAGATGATTTAAAATTAATTATGGTTTCTTTCTACATGAAAAACGTCTCTCAAAGTTTTTACGGTGAAGACGATAGAGAGTTTTTTTCAGAATTTCTGTATATATTAGATGAAAAAAGAAAAGAAATTAAAAAAACAACTCCACAAGTAAGTTTCAATTTGCATTTACAGTACAAAATAGAAATAGAATTTAACAATTTAACTTTATACTGTTTGTATTATCTAGGAGGATATATTATATATCAAATTATGAAAAACTCTGTTATTTGTTTAGATTTTAGAAATTCCGTAGGTTCAAAAGTAGAAACTAATTTTCCATTTGCAGAATTAACACGATCTCGGTGTTTTCAGGCAGAGTCATTATTTTTTGTAAATTGAAAAAACTTTTGATTTTATTGTACACATGGAAAAAATATTTAGGCTTTATTTTGATCATATGTTTGGAATTTATCAATTGATTTATCAACCTTTTTTTATGAAAAAATGCAAAATATAAATTTAGATATTCCGACTTGCCATAATTTAAAACACCATATCACCAAACGGTTTATTCGGTTTCGTTTAAAAAAAATGTCAATTTTATCTGCAGTAGACAAAAATTGTTCATTTGGCAGTAAAAGTGCAGCAATGCATTCTTTAGTTAAATACATTTTTTTAAATTAAAAATGGTGATATTATTATAAGAGAATAGATAAAATGTCACAGTTGATTTTAATTTAGTAATATTGAGTAATAATAATAATAATGCTTATTTTTTTTGTATCCCTTTTCAGGGCTTCACAATTTCCTTATCGTCCTTCTTCCCCCTTTTTTATTTCCATCTCTTTTACTTTTCTTCTCTTTCTTTTTTCATTCCCATCTCTCTCATCCCTTAATTGTACATTCTTTTCCTTCTTTATTCTTCGCTTCATTCACTTTCCTCGCATGCATCTTTATCACCCTTCCACCTCTCACTTATTCCTCTCCCCCTTTCCGAATATATTCCTCTATTTTACTAAATTATTCACACAACATGCTGCACACTTCCCCTCTCAAGTTCTTCGAACCATGCACATTCCATACTACACACTCAATAGTTTTTTCTTCCTGTCTTCCACTATCCGCCATTTTTTTCTCATCACCCTAATAATATTAAATATTCAAAATTGATGTCAATACTGCAATAACATCAAAATATCTTTTAGATGCACTGATCATTATCACAACTGCCTCCTGAAGCTAAGGACTGCCTGTTGGAACGTTTTTCTTGGAGTTCCTCTAGAATGCCTCTAGTAATGGACTCTGGTTTTTCTACATCGTGCAGGAAGAAGAAACTGGATAAATCAAGGCGTCGTTTCATTAATTAATTAAAATAATAAATTTTGTACATTATATAATTTTTTAGGCGAGTGCCTCAAAAAACGACGTTTTAGGGACTAAATATAGTCCCTGAAATGATACTTTTTTGTACACTTTTTTACTTCACGGACACATGTTATTTATCTCAATTGATCATAATATTTATTATAAATTTATTCCTAAAAAATAACGAAACTGAATCAGGAGTTTAAAATATTATTTCATAACATTACTATTATTATTATTATTATTAATTTTAATGTTCCCCTCGAGGTTACATGAGTTCTGTACATATATTTCTTTCCACCTTCCATCACATGACACTCTCTCAATTACGTAAAAATCCATTCTTTCCATTCCTTTTATATCCAATTCAATTTACATTTCGCTTCTCCATACCATACTAAAGTATTATCCTTCCTCGTTCTATTCATTCTATTCTTACTCCATACATACATTGCCTCCGTTCTTTCTACTTTTTATCACTTTTTATCACAGATTGTTTTCTTCGTTCTCTTCCATGCTCTCATCGTCTTTCACTTTCCACTTTCCACTCCTTTGCTTCTCCACCTCTCTCATCCACGTCTCCCCACTTCCATCCCCTCCTAATATTTCTCCTACGTTTTCCTGCCATCCACCGTTATCTAAATTTTCTCTGCACCTCTCCCATACGTGCTCCCAGGTTTCCTCCTCATATCCACACACCCTACATTTTCTGTTCTCCTCTTTTTCCCAATATCTGGCCTCCCTTACCTCATTTCCCAGTCTAAATCTGGCCACTCTCTGCCATCTGCTTTCTCCCCATCCTTTTCTCAAATACTTCGGCAGCTCTCCACTCCATATCTGTGCGTACCATCTGTTGTATCTGGCATTCCTAATTTTTTCCTCCGTTTTTTCTCTTTGCATCTCTTTGTATCTTCTTTCCAACTCCTCAAACCCTTGTCTGCCCATCTCTCTTAGCCTCTCTATTTCATCTCTCTCTACCCCCATTCTTATAAAAAACCCTCTCCTCTCTTCTTCCCATCTTGATAACACCCTTTCTTTTTTCTCCCTTTTCTTCACCTCTTCGTAACAATTCCTCGCCCATTTGGTCCCGTTTCCCTCCTCCAATCTCACTTCAAAATTCCAGGTTCTCCTGGCCGCTCTCATCCCCAACCTTTCCCTCTTCAATTCTTCTCTTACTATATATTCTGGTGTTTTTGAATCCACTCCCAGCACCCACCTCATGTACTTCATCTGTACTCTTTCCACTACTTCTCTCTCCTCCCATCCCCATATCTCCACCCCGTAGTTCGCCACAGTCCATATCAGCTTGTCGAATAGCCATACTCTTCTTCTCACGTCCCTTCTGAATCTTCTCTTTCCAATCCCCCATATTTGTCCTAGCGCCATCATTGCCTTTCGTCCTCTCTCCATTACCTGCTCCTCTTGCTGTCCATTTCTCTTCAATTTATATCCTAGGTATGTAAATTCTTTCACATCCTCTATCGTCTTTCCTTTCCATCTTAACTCAAACTTCTTCTTTCTCCCTCCTCCTTTCGCGAATCGCATTACGTTTGTCTTTTCCACGTTTAGTACTAGCCTTTTTTCTTCTAGATATTCCTCCAGTTTTCTCATCATCCCTGCCATCTCTTCTTCTTCTTCGGCCATCAACACAATATCACCCGCGTACGCTAGGGATCTTACTTTCTCTTTTCCTATCATTACTCCTCCTCGTCCACCTCTTTTGAGTTTCTCTTCTAAATCCGCCGTTAATAAGCTGAATAGGTCTGCGCTTAGCGGGCATCCCTGCCTCACTCCTTTCTCCGTCCAGAAGTTCTCTCCTCCCTCGGTTCCTACCCTCACCCTGCTCTTTGTCTCTGTAAATTTTTTCTATCCTTTTTTTTATCCCTCACTTACCCCTCTGCTTTCCATTGCTTTCCACAGTACATCTCTATCCACCGAGTCGAACGCAGCCTTCAGGCCCACGAACACTGCAATCAATTTCCCTTTTCTCTCTTCTATTTTTTTGTTTATCACATAATTTATCACGTATATGTTGTCCATTGTCCCTCTCCCTTTTCTAAAACCTGTCTGATTTTCCGGTATCATTTCCTTTTCTTCCATTTCTTTCCTTAACCTCTCTGCCACTACCCCTGCGTATATCCTGTATAACGTTGGCATGATCGTTACTCCTCTATAATCCTTCGCGCTTTTCCCATCCCCTTTTTTTTGTATTGGCACTATCACACCTTCTTTCCATTCCTCTGGCCATTCACCTCCGCTCCATATCCTATTTATCTCTTTTTCCACCCATTTCTGCAGTTCTGGTCCTCCGTATTTCCATGCCTCGTTCGGGACTCCATCGCCTCCAATTGCTTTCCCATCTTTCAGCTTACATATTACATTTTTTATTTCTTCTTCTCCGATTTCTCTCTCTCCTTCATCTCTTGCTGGGGTTTCTTCTTCTTTTCCCTCGTCTCGCACTATTCTTATTTCAACTCCTTCTAACAATCCCATGAAATGTTCCTTCCACTCTTTCATCCCTATATCCTTTCTTATCCTCCTTTTTCTTTTTCTTTCCATGTTTATTATCCCCCATACTTCCGTCTCTGTCTTCGCGTTCTCTGCTTTTCTTACCCATTCCTCCTCTCCTTCCTTCTTTTTCTTATCACATACATCCTTATACTCTTTTTTCGCTTTCTTGTATTCTTCTACTCTCTCTTTTCCCTTTTTCCACTTCCTCATCTTGCTCCTTGCTTCCTCTTTTTTCTCTTTGCATTCTTTATCCCACCATCCTCTCTTTTCTCTTATTTCCTCTTCTTTCTCACACTCCTCTATTCCTTTCTTTATTCTCTCGATTCCTTCCATTAATCTTCCTCCTATACTGTTTTCTCTTTCTCTTTCACCACCTATTCCTCTTATCATCTCTCTGAATTTGTTTCTTCCAGTTTCATTCCATATTCCCCTTTTGTTTTTTCTCCTGTCTTTCCTGTCCATTCTCTTTTTCTTTCTTCCAAATCCTCCAGTTTCAATTGCCACTGTTATGGGCTGATGATCTGATTCCATACTTTCTCCTACTTCCATCCACTTCACTTTATCTCTCACTTCCCTGTCCCCGCATGCGTAATCTATCACCGTCTCCCCCCTTGCCCCTATATACGTACACTCTCCCTCTTCATCTCCCATTACTCCTCCATTCATCACCGCCCATCCTCTTTCCTCAAGCCATTTTATCAGCACTTTTCCTTCTTGGTTCTCAACTTTGTCCTTCCTTTTCCTTTCATCTTCTTTGTCCTCACCCCATCCTCCGCTTGCTCCAATCCTTGCATTGAAATCCCCCCCTATGATCTTTAGTCTTCCTCTCTCCTCAATTTCTTCTTGTTCATCTATTTTCCTTAGCTGCATTTCTAAGTTTCCATACGCATATACCCCGATAATTGTCCATCTCTCATTCTTTATAACCGCCTTTATCTCCACTAACCCTTCTCCTATCCAATTTATTTCTTCATTCACCTCCATCCCTATTCCTCCCCTTATTCCAACCAGCATTCCTCCTTTTGCTCTTCCTTTTTTGTGTTCCCTTTTTGCCGTTTGCTCTTTCCATGTATATTCTTCTGGCAGCCTTTCTTTCATTTTTTCCCACCCTTTTTTCTCTACCCATGTTTCTGACATTATTACAATATCCCATTTTTTTACCTCTTCCCAAAATCCTTTATTTTTATTCGTCAGCCCGGCTACATTCCACCACGTTATTTTGCATATTTCCTGCTCCTCCTCCTTCTCTTTCTCCCTCCGGCCCATTAACCTTTGCCATTTTCCTCTGCGCTTCTCCCTTCCCCCGACCGGTTACTTGCCTCTTCTGTTTTTCTTTCTACTCCGTATTCATCTCTCAATACCTCCCTTCCTTCATCCCATTTCCACCATTTTCCATCGATTTCAATCCTTCCATATCTTACCCGTACTGTACCTCCTCTCCTTCTTTCATTCACTGCTATTTTCTCTATTTTTCTCATCATTTCCCTTTCTTTCCATGTCATATCGTTCTCAATCCTTTCCTTCCTTCCCGCCAATTTTCTTTTTTCCTGCATCACTCTTCTTTTCATTTCTATACTCTCCATCTTCACTATTGCCATCCCTCTGGCTCCTTTCACTTCTTTTACTTCTTCTATTCCTTCAATTATTCCTATTTCTCTCAAAATTTTCTTTGCTTCTTCTGTCCCTGCTTGTTCCCCTCCTTTCAATCCTTTTATTATTATGTTTCTTCTTTTTTTTTTTCTCTTTCCATCATTTCCCATCTTCTCTCCATTTCTTCCAACTTTTTTTCCATTCTTGTGTCCACACCTCCTTCAGCCTTGCCTTTCTTTTCTTTTTCCATTCTTTCTATTCTCTCCAATCTCTCCATTATACTCCTCTCTTCTAACTCCCTTCTTTTACACTCTTCTTCCGTCCTTTTTTCCTTCTCTTTGACTTCCATTCTTATTTTTCTTATTTCCCCTTCCCATCTCTCATCCCTTCGTCTCATTTCTTCCTTCAGCTCCATCATCTCTTCTTTCCACCAATTTTCTTGGGTTTCCGCTCTCTCTCTCTCTTCCTTTCTTCCTTCTTCTATCTCCATTCTCATCATATTCACCGCATTTATCAGCTCTTTTTTGTCCCCTTCCTTCTTCTCACTCTCTTTCGTTGGCGATTTTGCTATCCTTTTATTCTCTTTTTCATTTTCCTTTCCCTCACCTACTTCCACTTCCAACCTGTCTCTTTTTCTTCTCAATATTTCGTCAATTTTTCCGGTACTCATACTCCTTTCTTTGTTTAACCTTTCGTAGTTTGTCGACCTTCCTCTTTTCTTCCTCTCTTCTCCCTTGTCTTCTCTATCATTATTTTCCATTCTGCTGTTAGCCTCTATGCACTCTATTCACACTCTTACTGCACCTCTCTTCCTTGTCCACCACTGTCCTCTCTCTTCGTGCTTTCCTTCGCTGCCGCTCGGTTGCACCTCTATATCGCCCTTCCCCTCGCTCCCTCTTTGCCTCTTTCCTTTCCTGCTCTACTGCCTATATTCTAACCTCACTTTCCTCCGACTTTTTCTTTTCCACTATCTCACTCTGTCTTTTCACCTTTTTAAATGTTTTTTATGTGTTTCCCTCTCGCACTCTTTCCTTTCCCCTTTGCTTCTATTGCTCGTTCTCTAATTTTCTTTTTCACACTTTTCTCGCACTACTACGCTCTTACAATGTCACATTCGACTGTACACACTCGCATCGCAAACGGAACTCTCATAACATTACTAATATTATTAAATGTAATAACTAAAACATAAGTATCTATTTAACAGTGAACATGATGAAACATACTATTATTTTACCTTTAGTTCAAACGCTACGATACTGACAGATATAACGTTTGTGATTGAACTGTGTAGCAACGCAATCTGTTATTTTATATTTACCCATAAAACAAAAGACAAAGTCGCGTGATCCCAGCGCATGCTGTGTACCTATATTATAATGTAATATATATAGGTATACAGCGCCGTACATTTTCATTAATTTTGTCATTTTAGTGAATATTGAATCCCTTAAACATCATTTTTTGACGCACTCGCCAAAAAATATTGTGTGTATCAAGGCTGGATGATCATTTTTAGCCTTATCCGAAATAAATATTTTTAAACTTTATTTTCGAACGCAACAGTATTTTTTCAATAATTGTCAAAATTATAAATTTTTGAATATGTTATAAAATGTAATATTTACTTCTACTGAATTATTTAATAAGATATTCAAGACATTACAAAGTTATTATCATTTGAAAAAAATAACTATTAAATGAAATAACAAAAAAAAATGACATTAAAATATATTATAATTTTGCATCATAATTTTACATTATAAATTTTAATTATTATTTTGTAAATAAATTAAACACATACAATAAAATATAACATTTGTATGTAATCTTTTATTTTTATATGACTTCGTTTTTTAATTTTTCAATAAAATAATTCATATGTAAACAAAATTACGTTTTAATTTATACCTAAATAATTTTTAATTTAAAACAATAAAATATTGTTACCTATTAAAAATATATAAACGGAATCAAAAACTCAAAATTAAAATATTTCCTCATATTTTTAGTTATTTTTATAACGCTGATTAAATTGCAATTTGATTTTGAAAAAAAAAAATTCCAAATATTTGATCAAAATTAAAATTTTTCACAATTAAAAAACAAATATGAATTTTTTTTTGGCATTTGATGACATAATTTTTCAAGTAAAGGAATAACTTAATGAAAATCGAATTATTTTTTTTTGATTAGTTGAAAATATTTACATTTGTAAAATTTAATTCAAGTTTTACCGCGGATACCCCCTCTTTTTCCGACGAAATATGGCGTCTTTGTCTGAACTCTTACTAGAGGGACTCTAGAGGCGAATGAGTAGCGCTATAGGCATGCTGTTGTGTGAGAGAAAGCGTTTATCGACAGCTGTCTGCGTTCTCGCCTGCCGCGTTACTATTGGCTCTGGCGAGGTCACGTGACTTACAACAGCCATGCGGTACTGAATTAGAATTTCGTAGTAAACATTAAAATATGTAGTGAATTTGTGTAGATAACGAATCATTTGTTTAAGAATTATTGCATGACTTGTGTGTGTCTAATTGACATAGTTTTTGATATTTTTCCATCATAAAAATTTGTTATTTCGTCAGTTGCAATACAAATCTAAATGGAATGAAATATTTTAATGTTCGATATTACTGTGAAAATATTAATTATTTAAAAAAATCATAAGACATTTTTTTCAGAAAATTACATCTTCAACAAGTTTTGTTTGAAAAATATTTTTATACGACTAATACTTTTGCCGCTGTATGTAGCAAATTAAGAAATTGTTTTTTTTTTTTATGATAGTATTTCAAATAAAAATGTTTACTAAAAATATATTTTTTATTAAGGAATATATTTTTTTTTATGTTGATATTTCTGAAGGCTAACTTATTAAGGAAAGTAATGTGTAGAAAAATATAAATTCACAAAATTACATCAATTATGATGAAATAATTATTCAACTGAACGCTGTAATGAGGTGGCTTGCCACTCATTATTTGAATTTTCGCCAGAGTGTATATATTTGGATGTATGAGTAAAATGTGTAAGAATGTATAAATGTGTGAAAAGTGAATGCAGAAAAGCGGTGGTCAACGTCGCCAATCAACACCAGTGGTCATCACCGTCAATCAAAGGGAGCTCCGAAATATAGCCGAATTATATTCCAAATTACTATAAAAGTGGGACAATGGAATTTATAGACGATGGAAAGGGCAATAGGCTGAGAACGACGCTGCCGAAATTTAGTACTGCACTTCCGACCGGAACGTGATAATGTAAGGATGAAAGCGTGTTGTGTGTACTCGAGGGCGAGGACATGTTTATTACTGAACAATGGTGCGGCTAAATTTACACCGTCCGGAGATTGGAGAACGAACTAGAGTGATTAACCATGAGGGCATAAGAAGTCGCGAGACATGCGGCGAGGTGTCAGGTAATCTGATGTTTGTTAATATCGACGAGACGAGTAAACGCCTAGAGACATTTACGGTAACATCATTGATTCGCGCAACAGTATTGAAACAGGCGGTTTTCGTCGACTAAATAATTTTGATGATTTTAATAATTTTAATAATTTTAATAATTTTAATAATTTTAATAATTTTAATAATTTTAATAATTTTAATACTTTTATTTTTAACGAAATGCCACACCTGGCGCGGCCGGGGTTCGTCGGCTGCCAGGGTTCATGAATAATTTTCTAATCGACAAATTCATTTGTTAATTAATTGGGCGCCAGTCGATTAGTATTTATATTTTAATTCAATTCCGGCGAGACTCTACATTTAATAAAATTTATCAACAATATAATGCAGGGTGGGTACGTTAGAGAACCCTACGACAAAACAAATATGAAATACAACAATGATAGGTTCCACAACGACAAAGATAGGAGATTAAATAATTTCTTTGTAACTTTATATAATAATATTCTGATCAATTTATTATAAGAATGATAGGATTTATTAGTAATTATTTCAACTTACGTGAATCGACAAATAATAATTTTCCTTTTATATAATTAGTCCAACGGACTTTAACAATTTCGTCTTTTCCTTTATTCCTTGTTTCGACGATATATATATTTTCCACAACCTCGTGGTAATTAATTCAATATAATAATTCAAATATAATATTGTGCAACCTGCACTTTCGACAATATAATCTCTTTTACAATTTCACAATAATCTTATGACGATAACCACGTCAATTAACAACTCAATATAATTCAATATGATTCAATATAAATTCTCAATATAAATTATTCAAATAAATTTCTCGACTACTGGAGATACTTGACGCAATGTGACTTCACAGTTATCTCGCCAATGAGGAAGTGAAGTGCATTCCGTCAGTGTCGTCTTATTCGGCCAATTTCGATGCATGCCCCTCATTATTGGGAAGGGGTCATAGGCCAGCGTTGCAGGGGGTCCCAATAGGCCCTTAGCTTGTGTGGACTTCCCTCTCCATTTCCCAAGTGACGACAAGACGAAGAGAATATTCGGCAGACTGCCTCTAGCCCCTTCTACGTTGTTCTAGAATGTTTCTTAGAAGTTTTTCGGTGTGAGAAATTGAATAATATATTGAATGAATCAGACAAGGATGAAAGAGTGTATGAATTATACAGAGTATATAGCGACCATTACATTCATGTATATATTGACGACAATAATTTGATCGTCGATTCACGTCTTAACATTATAAATTGATTTTATAGAAATTAGTTATTTCTTAATTCTATTTTACATTATTTCGACGTACAGTTCGTCGAGTATCTCCGTGTTACGCGTTGGAGTCAATTTTCCTCCTGTTACAGTATATTCACACGAGGTCGGAAAGTCAATGTGCGTATTTTGTGTGATCGGGCTGATTTGGCGAAGTAATTACCAAATAGCTAGTGGAAAATCGGCAGAGTGAATACCCTAACAGACTACTTCGGAGGTTCCAGCCAGCAGCAGAGCATACAACCATGTGCAGAGTCGGCGAGTCTAGTGTGTGTAGTGTGTGAGTATGGAAAGTATGGGTTATGTGAGTATGTTGAGTGAATAACATGAAGAATGAGTGAGTGAAACGAATGTAATTGTATGAAGTCAAAATTGGGTCTTGTAGCCCCATCCAATGAACGCCACGCATAAAGAGACAAGAGTAAAATAGAGTCAGTAAATAAATTAGAGTAATTAAATATTAAATAGAGGGAGAAAAGTAAAATAGAGTAGAAGCAAGTAAATTATGCAGAGTTAAAGTATAGAAAGAAGTAATATTGTATTCAAATATATTGGTTTGGCCCCTAGAAAAGGTCAAACCAATATCAACTTATTGTAAACATCTTCATTATATTATATTTCATATTTAGAATCATTTCAGTCAATTAATAAATATCAAGGTCATTTTTATATCAATTAAATTACATAATGTCCAAATTATTCATCTTAATATTATTTAGAAGCATGCAATATTATTTTCAGAGCCGATAGAATTACCCCAGGATTCTATTGAGTATTTAAAACTGGGGTGGCATCCCTTGTAGAAGTAGTAAGACGAGTAAGTTGACGGTAACTCCGGAGTGGACAATAAAATATCCGGACTCTAGCCTTTTTTAGGAAAGGCGGCCGTCACAACGTTTATAATGAGTACAATAATATACATTTGATTCATTCTGAATCAAAATAGAACTTTTCTTGTCGCGTGATCTCTCCAGAGCCAATAGTAACGCGGCAGGTGAGAACGCAGACAGATATCAATAAACGCTATTTCTCACACTACAGCATGCCTATTAGGGTGGGCCAAATGAAACTTTGAATTTTTTTTTTCTTTTACTATAATGAAAATACTGTTCAAGGTGACCAAAA
>JAQQBS010001484.1:0-10230 GCA_030347275.1 Microctonus aethiopoides | reverse complement strand
CGATCAAATTCATTGTACCGTGAGTCTCTGAAGTTTGGTGTCCAAAAGTGTCCGTTCAGGCGCTAATGGGTTAAAGTGAGTGAATAAAAATTTTTATTTAAAATTTATTTAATTAATTTTTTTAATAATATTTGGGTTTTAATTATTTGTTTTATTAATATTATTCAATCTCAGGGTTTTAATTACCACTGAATAATAAATAAAATCATGGACAATTTTATACTCGAATTATTTTACATTTTCAATTTTTTTTTTTTTTTTCAAATTATTCATTAATTTTTATAGTAAATTGATTTTTAATTATTAATAATAATTAGGGATAATATATTTAGAATTTGACAATTTATAAATATTTATTACATATAAAATCGTCTAAATAATTCATAAATAAATATTTATTTAAAAAATATAATTTTAAAATCAATAAATAATTTTTAATTTAATTGAATATTATTTAATTAATTGATAATAAAGTTAATATCGATCTTGTTTATTCTAATTGTTATTATACTAAATAAATACAATGTCTCTATCTGGTTTATTTATTTTTTCTCTTAATAAAATGTTTGATCTAGTTTATTTAATTTTTGTTTCATGAATTTATCATTTAATAAATGTCATAATTTAATTTATATTATATATTTGACGTTGGAATTCGTTTCAATGCACTTCCGATATCAGATATTTAAGTATAAACTACATTCAAGGTTGTTACAAGTTGAGAATTTCATTGTAATGTGTACGTAACTATGAGAAATGCAAATGTCATAATTTTGACTTTAGAAACAAATAAACTCTCGTGTGAGATTGGTTTGTTTTCGAAAAAAAAAAAATTACTTTGACAGTTGATAAATGAAATCGTGTATAATGAACAAATATAAAAATAATTCAGTGTTATAAACATAAAAAAATAAATAAATAAATAAAATATAAAGTGACAAAAAAAAAAATTCTACAAAATATGAAATAAAAAAATTCGAAACGTCTTTTTTAATAATTTATAAATAATACCAGTGGTATCATAGTTGTATGAACAATTTCTACCTTTTATTCACATAAACACGCGATTGTTTAAATTATTATTTACACTATATTTATATTATTAATAATAAACAAAAAAAAAATTTTTTTTTTAAAATATCTAAAAATTTTTTTTTACTTCGCTGTTATTTATCCAATTTATTTATTTATAAATATCCTTGAGAAATTTTGTTTATATTTTTTTAATTTCATTTAAAATTACCAAACAAAAATTATCACATTTTATAAAATTGTTTTTTTTTTTCACAGAAAATAAAAAACATAAAAAAAAATTGATAAAATTTTGTGTGGGGAATGTTTAAACATTTATTTTTTTTTATACGTAGAATAATGTCCTTGACAGTGAGGAAATAATTTTTTCCTCACTTGTCTATATTAAATAACTCATTTTCTTGATTTAATTTATGCTGATAGTTTTATTTATTTTTTTCTTTTATTTCTCATTATTTATATTATTACACATCAACAATTGCATTTATATAGTTTATTATTTTGTAACGTCACATCAACAACAGTAATAAAATATATGTTTTTACGTTGGTATTTCCGCATTGTATCGTGCGAAAATAATTTTTTTTTTAACGTATTTATTTATTTTTATATAAACATTTTTATTTAATTTTCATTTTTTATTTAAAACAAAGGAAATGAACAATTAAAATATTATCAATACCGTTAATATAAAAAGATAATAAAGAAGATAAAAATAGTCTGTATAGTATAATTATAATTATTTAATATTTATAAAAGTAAATAAATAATTTTAATTTGACTCAATTTTTAATAAATTCACGAATTTATTTATTTCATTTATTTGTATTATAAATAATTAACGATATGTAAAATATATTTTATATTTATATTAATACAAATTTAATTCATGGAATTTTCAGATGAACAAATTAAATTTTTAAATGATATAATAAATAGATAAAAATGTACGTGGAAAAAATAAAAATTAATTGTGAATAAAATTAACCTTGAAAAAAATAGACGATTAGGATTGTTTCGATTGCGTTTGTGCTCGTAAATTTTCACACATATACTCGCTTATGTATTTGTTCAATTGTACATGCGCAGAATTGTTAAGTACTGGGAATAAAATTATTAAATAAAAATCGACATGATAAAAATTAATAAAAAATATTAAATCAAATTACAAAAATAAGACGAAGAAAAAAATAAATATTTTTTATATTTATATATTTAAAAATATTTCCCAGATATTATATTAATTAAAAATACAGAACAATATTTTTTTTTATTATTTAATATATATCTAAATATATTTTCTTTTGTCTACAAATTTTATTTAATCAAAAAATAAAATTTTTCTCATTGATAAAAATATTTATTTATTTTAATAAATATTACTTCATTACAAAATATATTTTATATATTACGTTAAACTTCTACATATCGTCTTTTGTATACGTTACATGCAGAGTCAAAAGAACCGTTATATTTTATATAATCGGTAAATATAACGGTAACGAATCCTGGCTCGGTTATTGGTCAATAAAGAATTCAAAAAATATTTATTAATTTTAAAACTTACGTTTGTGGAATAATCATATTTGTCCAAATTGTTTTCTCAATTAAATATAAAATATTTTTAATCAATAAAAAAAAAAATCCTCTGGAATTTTAATTTCAATTCACTTTGTTATCTTTAATGATTACTAAAATTTTTTTCTTTCTTTTTATAATTTTATAATGCGATTTAATTAATGGAAAATAAATTTAAATGATGAGATTTTTTATTTTAACTTGAATTTATTTTTTTAATTTACTAGAAAATTATGCACACGAACGACTGTGTCATATGCTAACTGTATTTATGTGAGAAAATGAATAAGTATATATCGCTAGATATATTGTCATTCCAAACTGCGATTCGTTATCGAGAGGTTTAAACTACTCATAAAAAGTGCTTTTGAAAATACAATAGCGTTAGATAGAGTGTTGATGACGCTTATCGGTATTATCGACAATTTTTATGACTACGTTCGTGTCTTTTGTGATGAATTTATATTATTTTTGAATATAACCATTCGAAATTTATTATAAAATCGTCTTCATCTGTAAGTAATTGTAGAATATTTTATTAATTATATATGATTTAGTAATTTATAATATTTATTTTTTATTATTTGTTGATGGTAAAAATTGTGGGCAATTTATTTTAATTATTTAAGTGACAAATAAATATATCGTTTGCATAATTATTTGTAAAAAAATTCCAGCGATTTGAAGAATAAAAAATAAATTTTCAAGGATTTTTTTTTTATTATTTAATTTTTCTCTGAGCTATTATTATTTATTAGATGTGGGGAAGTGTTTATTTTTTTTAACAGTGGTGTTTGCGATTTATTAAAATTGTGAGAGTGACTTGAAAATGAGATTCATTAAATAGAAAATGATAATAAAAAAATTCTAAGAATTTTAATAATTAATTATTATTTCATCATTTTTTAATTTTTTTTCGTTATTATTGTTTGTTAGATATTGTTGAACATGTTTAACAATATATTACAGCATGAAATAAATTTATTTATCATCACAAATGCAGAATTAATAATAAAACTTGCAAATTTAATTTCTTCAAATAGAAAAAATTTAATTTAAAATTTTCCTATAATTTTATTATCACTAAATATTGTATGAAATATTTAAATCAAAGTTGAATCGTTTCTATCACTATCTAATAAAAAAAAAAAAATTGCAATATAACACTAAAATTAAATAAAAAATTCCGAATTAATCAAATCGACGAATAAATAATTTCATCACTTTAAATTGAAATTTTTATTTATTATCACTCGATAATTTTTTCCTAACACACAATTAGAATCACGTCAATCTCCCTAAACAAAAATAAAATTAAACAAACGACATAATTTTATCGCATAAAAAAAAAAATTAAACAAAACAAAATTTTTTGTTCAAATCACTTTAATAAATTACTCCCAAATTTTTCTACCAATAATATAAACTCACATATCAACATTACAATTCATCCAAATTAATTCAAAATAATACCACAAAGTAATAAAATAAAAATAAAAATAATCATAAAAAAAAAAAAAAAAAATCTGCAAATATTTATAATCAACATTAAAAATATAACGTCTCAATAATTAAAAATTAAATTAATAAATACCCCAAATAAAATCTTTAAACCCACTAATAAAATTTACATTAATTTTCCCTCAACAAAAAAAATAATCTCCATATTCACATGAAAAAAAAAAAAAAAATCTTTCTTCAGACACCAAATAAAACACACCAACAGAAAATACATTATTATATCCGCGAAGGGGATTACACAAAAAGAGTAGGTCGCTATGAGAGTCATTTGGCGCCGTTATTTGCACGAGGGGTCGTGGGCCATAATCATTATTAACGTGGAATTTTCATCTTAACTTTAGCACAACAGTTATCAAGACTCACTGACTCATTCTCTTATTTATTTATTTATTTATTTATTTATCTTTTTTCGTACATAGATAATCCGCAGTTTCGTATATCCTAAAAAAATGATCGTAAAAATCTTACATCAAAAAATACCGCAAACAAAATAATTCTCTAAATATATATTCATATATATTTATGTTTATGCCGGTATATAAACTCATCCCTCGATAATATATATACATGAAGGGCAAAAAGAACTTTCACCACACGAGGTCAAACACGGTTATAAATACATTGTGATGAACTGTGTCACAATAGTGAACCATCAAATAATAATATTACTTTGTGTTTATGTATTTAGGACTTTGGAAAAATATAATAATTTAATGCGTACGACACTATTGTCTTATTAAATATTATAAATAGTTTGTCTATATATGTATAAACAATTCGAAAGTATACCAAGAAAGATCGTGCAATCGTAAACAATTATTAAAGAAGTATAAATATATATAATGAATTAAACTTTCTTTATTTTCTTGTTGATTTATTTCTTTTTTTTTTCTTTTTTTCTTTCAAGCCAGTGTCGGTTTTTTATTTACTTTTTTTTTTTCTTCGTTATGCTTTTTGTCGTGAATTTAATCATGAGGTAAAATGTTTCGTTGATAGACTTCCGGGTGGAGTTTCCAATTTAGAAATTGTTTTAAGAAAAAAAAAAAATGTTAATTTATAAATAAATATAAATAACGAAGTGACAATCAATTGACACAGGTTTCATAATCATTTTTAAATTATTGGAATGTGTTTATACTAGATGTTAAATCTGCAGTTGTTATTTATTATTATTCTTGAGACTTTGGACTATGAAATTTTGCATTCTATGTTTATGAACGAGTTTAGTTTGTAAATATAAACTGTAGAATATTTGAAAGTAATTATTAAATGGGGAAATTAAATAAAGAGAGGTAAAAAAAAATTAAATAATAATCTGCACACATTCGTTTGTGATATTTATATAATTAACAATTGAAAAATAATAATTGATAAATTGATTGACATTTTTATACAAATTAAAATTAAAATTTTATACTCGTAATTTCAATGCTTGGACTGCAATGTTATTTAATATTTAACAATAGAAAATAATTTTTGCATTAAAATCTTACATGCAGATAAAATTCAATTTTATTTATTATTTTATTGTTATTAATATTCATTTAATAAACTTACTTGATTACAGTTTGTTTCATGCTGTTTGTCATTTTTTTTTTATTTTTTTATTTTATTATTCTGCACTATTTTTTAATATTCTCACTACGACATAACAATTCACGTTGTTGCACCTCGTTTTGTTGTATAATAAATTATAATGAATTAATATTAATTATTTATTTATTTATTTATTTTGCGGATTAGAATTTTTTTTTTTTTTTTGATTTTATTTTTTCCTTTGAGTTTTTATTTATTTTTTTAATTTATTTCACGTGATGACCACACGTATTTACTGGGTGTTTTTTATTTAAATGAATCGGCGGGAGTGATGCGATAGGTTGTGGATGAATTGGATTGGAGACTTCGTGGTGAACTGAACGAGCGCGCGCACTTTACTACTGTATTTAAATGACCTCTCCCTCCCGGCCACATGGTCGTTTTATTTGCCCACTCTCTTGTGTACCTTTTGAATGCTCAAACGCACTATCAAATATATACAGTGAAGCACTGTGAGTTTGTGTAACGTGGATAATACAAGAAATAAATTTTATACATTGAATCAAAAAGAGAAAAATATTTATTTAAATTTGGGAGATTAATTTTTTTTTTTTATTGAAATGATGGAAAATTATTTTATTAATTGTTTTGTGATTATTAGGATTTTATTTTTGTATTGTTTAGTGTTTTTTTTTGTTATAATATTGATTTATACAGTTGGATATAAATAATAAATTTTTTTAGAGTTGTGTTGAATTATTTTTATTTGATGAATTAAATATTTTTTTTTTTATTAAAATGATGGAGAATTATTTTATTAATTGTTTTGTGATTATTAGATTTTTATTTTTGTATTGTTTAGTGTTTTTTGGCTATAATATTGATTTATACAGTTGGATATAAATACTAAATTTTTTTATAATTAAGTTGAATTATTTTATTTGAAAAATATTAATTTTTTTTTTTAATTAAAACAATGAATAATAATTCTATTAATTATTCAGTAATCATTGAATTGTTATTTTTGTATTGTCTAGTATTTTTTTTTTACATTATTAATATATCCAATTGAATAAAAAAAAATTAATTTTCCCATAGTTGAGTTGAAATATTTTATTTTTAATATTTTAAGTTTTAATTGAATTAGAAATTAATTAATTATTCATTAATTATGAATAGTATCAATCTTTATAATGAAAATTACATATTCAGTTACCATATGTCGTGAGCAAGAATGAAAATTTGTTGGCATGTGATGTGAATTTTGGTAATTAAAATACAAAGAAAATTAATTAATAATTAAAATCATTTATTAAAATATTTAATAATGCAGAAAATTTTTAAAAATATGTGACGATGATTTATTCCAGTTGACTGCACATTATTTAATGAATATTAATCGATACTGAACATTAAAAAAAAAAAATTGAAATAAGAAAATAATTAAAAATTTTAATAAAAAAAAAGAAATTTTTTTTTTAATTTTGCATTAAAAATTTATAATTTTTTATTGATGATGCAGACTATCAAAAACTTTTATTTCAGCAGTAAATATATTAATAAATAGATTGATATAATTCTTGTGTTTTCAGATAAAAAAAAAATTCAAAATAAATAAATAATTTAAAAAAAAAAAAGAATAATAAATTTTAGTTTATTATGATTAAAAATTTCGCATTAATTTGAACCAAATCGAAATTCAGATTCGATTGAGTTTGTTTAAAATACATTATACATAATAAATAAATTAATTATTCATTCATGGAAATTTAGATAATTTATTATCAACTGTTAAATATTCAATATAATTTTCTCATAATTATTATTAAATAAAAATAACTCATCAATTGTTAATACATATTTAAATGTTATAAATATTTTTCTCACTGTATGAATGAAAAAAAAAAAATGATTATTAAATTCTGAATAAATTCTTTCAATTGTATAAAAATATTTCATCATTTTTTATTTATTTGTTTATTTGTTTATTTATTTATTTTATAATGACAACAAACTTACATTGATTTGTGCTACTTTTCTATACTATATAAGATATACACAAGGTCTTTTGTTTCTCACGTTATATACGTGATAATAATGCAAATAACCTTCAAGTAAGATGCAATGGACAGAGGAAAAATAGAAAAACTTTGAATTTATAGAGTTTACACTGTGGAACGAGGACGAATTATAAGAGATTAATTTTCACTTGAACAATTTGATAAATTTTATCATCAACAAAATTAAATGTTTTATTAATCAAAATTTTTATCTATTTATATCATTATTGAATATTGTTTGAAATATTTATTTATCGTTTGCATAAATATTTGTAAAAAAATTCCAGCGATTTGAAGAATAAAAAATTAATTTTCAAGGATTTTTTTTTTATTATTTAATTTTTCTTTGAGCTATTATTATTTATTAGATATTGGGAAGTATTTATTTTTTTTTAACAGTGGTGTTTGCGATTTATTAAATTGTGAGAGTGACTTGAAAATGAGATTCATTAAATAGAAAATGATAATAAAAAAATTCTAAGAATTTTAATAATTAATTATTATTTCATCATTTTTTAATTTTTTTTCGTTATTATTGTTTGTTAGATATTGTTGAACATGTTTAACAATATATTACAGCATGAAATAAATTTATTTATCATCACAAATGCAGAATTAATAATAAAACTTGCAAATTTAATTTCTTCAAATAGAAAAAATTTAATTTAAAATTTTCCTATAATTTTATTATCACTAAATATTGTATGAAATATTTAAATCAAAGTTGAATCGTTTCTATCACTATCTAATAAAAAAAAAATAATTGCAATATAACACTAAAATTAAATAAAAAATTCCGAATTAATCAAATCGACGAATAAATAATTTCATCACTTTAAATTGAAATTTTTATTTATTATCACTCGATAATTTTTTCCTAACACACAATTAAAATCACGTCAATCTCCCTAAACAAAAATAAAATTAAACAAACGACATAATTTTATCGCATAAAAAAAAAATTAAACAAAACAAAATTTTTTGTTCAAACCACTTTAATAAATTACTCCCAAATTTTTCTACCAATAATATAAACTCACATATCAACATTACAATTCATCCACATTAATTCAAAATAATACCACAAAGTATTAAAATAAAAATAAAAATAAAAATTCATGATAAAAAATTTGTAAATTATAATTTAATTATTTCAGCATAAATAATTTTTATTATCAGTTCACAATATTCGTATAATTAATATTACAATACACACGTAATATTTATGAAAATATCGTCAATAATGCAGGATAATTGAACGTAAATTGAAAATATTTTCTACCAATCAATTATCTCAATTATTTTTTATTACACAACAATCAACATTGACTCCACAAGACCATGACAATTATTAGAGTCAATCCAATAAATTCAATGCAGAATCAATTGTCAAAG
Organism: Microctonus aethiopoides; assembly: GCA_030347275.1. Lineage (NCBI taxonomy): Eukaryota > Metazoa > Arthropoda > Insecta > Hymenoptera > Braconidae > Microctonus > Microctonus aethiopoides. Next base: position 1,108 of record JAQQBS010001484.1, on the reverse strand, counting down.
CAATTGTTATTATGCATAAATCTTCATAATAAAAATTCACATTGCAAATTAAAATGTAATGAATTAATTTTAAATATTTTTATTACTATAATTCAATCAATTTAATTTTTATTTTTATTGTGATAAATTTTTTTTATTTTAATTTTTTTCTCATTTTCTCAAAGCAATATTCAAGTTCCAGATACTTATTAAAAATCATATCTACCGTCACAAGTAAACTAGGTCAAAGGAACAGCTCCTCATCTCATTCGCAAACAAGCTAAAACTCGTTCGTAGACTTTTTTTTTTCTTTTCTTCTTTTTTTTTTTTAGTTATTTTTTAATGGATATCGCAGTTGCACCTGGCTGGCAAGACGATCGACTGACCTAAATGCATTTAAACGATAAGAGAACTAAGTTTTAATTTGCTAATTTATGCAAATAAAACGTGTCCCAAAATTCACGCAAGAAATAACACGTTAGTTCCCTTTGAAATCTTGCGTGAATTTTGGGACAGGCTTTTATGAGTTTTAAAAATGGGGAAATAAAAATCAAAAATTTATTCTAATATCAAGTAGATATGATACAAGATCGTCAGACGACTTGTATTAATGGCGGATTAATTTTATCGCTTGATATTTTACCGTTAGAAATTATATCAAAATTATTAATTTTAATTACGTTTTTAATATGTCTAAAATTTATTTATTTTCTCTGGCGTTGTCTTGGTAGATTCTTTTCTGCACACTGATTGAGTTGCATGTGAAACTCAAAATTTTACTACAAATTAAAAATAAAAAAATTTTTTTTTTTTTTTTTTTTTTATAAAAATTATATAATTTTTAATTTTTTTAAATTAATTATCATATTAAAAATTATTTTTACTTTATTCGTTATTTATTGCACCATCAGGTGAAATGATTTTTTTTTTAATATTTCTATTTTTTATTTATATACAGATATACATAATGTTTATTAAATTTAATAATTTATTCATTTTTTATTTAAATTATTGTAGAATAAATTTTTCTTTCGTGTTAATCAGCATGAAGTATATCATAAATTGCTTTGGATTAAAATCATTTTTACGTAATAATTTGAAGATAATTTAAAAATTGTTTTTTTTTTTT
>JAQQBS010000063.1:0-10285 GCA_030347275.1 Microctonus aethiopoides | reverse complement strand
AGAATAAAATTAATTTTATAAAATTATTTTTTATTTGATTATAATGTTTGTTAATTTATTAAATTAATTATTAAGAATATTTATTTTAATAAAATAACAACGCTGAGATAGGAATGTGTGTAAGGATATAAACGGGCACGACCCTTCAACTACCGGCGCGGCCGACCTTAATCTACGTCTTTTATCGATTTTGCGTACTACTACTTCTATATATGTATAAGTATTATATATAGGTACATAAATATATGCTTGTCCGAACGTAGTTGAACGTGTATATATATATATATTTGTTACAGTCGATTGGTTTTGTTTGCGTTTCGACATTTATTCATTGGTTTTTAAATTCATATTTAATTGCTGATTTAATATTTAATATTTTTTTTTTTTTTTTTTTTTTTTTTTTTTTTTTTTTTTTTTTTTTTTTTTTTGGTTTTGTAAATATTTTTTTATGTATATTATTAATTTTATATTGTTTAATTTGCATTAGTCGCGCTTTATAGAAAACTAATATTCGTAATAATGTGATGGGTATTTTATTTATTTAATTCAACAAAATTATTAAACAATTTTTCTCAATACATTCTTTAATGTATAAAATTATTATTTAATTAAACGTTAAATTTTTTCGCGGATTTTTAACGAAATTTATCAGAAGACACTCGGCATGTACAAACAATTTCTTTGAAAATTTCAACCACGTAAGCGAATCATTTTATTTTATTTAATATTTTTTTTTTTTTTATTTTTTTTTTCTTTTTTATTTGTTATAAAATATATTCAACTTGTATGAGCATTTTTTTTTTGCATTGTATAAGTTCAATTGAGCACCAGTATTTATATTAATTTTTTTTTTCTTCATAGCTACATTGAATTTAATTGAATAAAAATTTAAAAAAAAAAAAAAAATTGTATATATTTACAATTTTTTTTTGTTATTTTAAAATCATATTGTTTAATTTAAATATTGATTTGATGAAATACGTGAAATTGCAGGTGAGCGGATAATCTCACTGGTGAATAAGAGGATGAGAGAAATTAATGAATTTTGGGACCTTTTGGCCCTTTCCACGAGACATGATTTTTAGAAGGTATTTATTTAATAATATTATTAATAAATAAATTGTTATAAATATTTTTTTAAATAGTTTGTATGTTATAGTATGTGAATATGATAATTATTTTATTTTTGAATTGTTACTATTATTTTTTTTTCTTTGTTCTAGAAATATTTTTTTTTATATATGAGTCATTAAAATTTTTCTCTTGACTTGCTCCTTTGTTAAATCACCCAATTCGCCCACCAGAATTATAACAAAAGCATGAGGGTTTATGTATATGTATTTATGTACGTTAAAAAAAAAAAAATGTGTCACATACTTTTATGTTTATGTTTATTTTTGTGTATATTTAGTTTTTGTACAGGGAAAAATGTTGTGAATAATTTAATGTGTTGTGGAAAGTGAAGTTTATGTAAGTCCACACGATTATCAAAGTGATTTATGTATGGTATTGAATTAGTAATGTTAAAAAATCAACAGTATAATGTTTTTATTACAGATAATTAGATGAATATAAATGAGATAATGAATCAATTGCATTTATGAAAATAAAAATTGAAGTTTGGATTTTTTTTCTTGTTTTTTTTAATGAATAAATAAATAATTAATACTTTTGTTAATTGAAATAATTTGTTTGATGTCTTGGACAAAATTATTTTGTTAATTTTGAATTGATGTGGTGATAAAAAAATTTTTTTTTTAATGTAGAAAAAAAAAATTCGACAATTTTTTCAATTTTTGATTAATTAATTATTATTTTTTTACATTGAGGTGACGAATTAGGCATAATTATTTATGCTGCACTTTTTTATTTATGATTCAGTGATAAATTGATTATTAATGACACTGAATAATTTTTATTATTAATTCATATGCAAATAAATTGATAATTATTTTGATTTTTATTGTAACTTGAAAAATTTTTAACTGACTGTGAATTAAATAAATTATTTTGTATTTATATTTTCTGAGTTCAAATTTATGAATGAATAATTATTATTTAAGTCAATTGACACATTAATAAAAAAAACAAATTAGGAGAATTTAAAATTTAATACAATTAAAAAATATTATTTGGTTTTTATTATTTAATAAATCAATAAACACATGAAAAACAATTAAAAAAAATTACTAAAAAATTTAATTAAATCTACATAAATATTTTATTCTTTCAAAAAAATAATACTCACATATTTACAATTATTTCATTACTGCATTTTTTTTTTTGCCTTCAACAAAAATCAAATATCAAAGTGTCATGTGAAAATTCATATAAATTCAAGTATTACATTATATTCTCACAGTCCAAATATGAAAAAAAAAAAAAATAAAAAAACTTGTCCTGTCACGAATTTAAAAAAATAAAAAAAAATAAAAATTCACAATTAGGTTTATAATCATTATCATGTGATTAATTAAATGAATATTTAATATAAATTAGACAGTGGGCATGACGGGCCGAACTAATGCAGTGGCGAAAACACGTGCGCATCAAGTACGGTGGTCGAGTTGGTGTCGGTCAAGGACAACGAGAGGAAGGCCAGCTGCAGGTGCGCGTAGTGCAGCTGCAGGGAGAACGGGGCGCTCGACTGAGCTACGTCTGTCATCAGCCTCAACGTCGCAGCTCCAGCCCGATAATCATGCTTTGTTGCGGCCGCAGAAAAGTAAGTTTATCTTCAATGCCCAATAATTTAATTTAATTTCATAAAAACACCAAAAATGCGTGTATCCAAAAAAACAATACGAATTTATTGTTTTAATTAATTTTTTTTTATCCAATAAATTATATCTATGAAAATGTCACATTGGGATTTAAACAAATGAATTCACTGCATGTAGATATGAATATTTATTAAACAAAATGAAAAGAAATTAATGAATTAATATATTCAAATTGATGGAATTTAATTGTTCACGAATGAAAATAAATTGTTATTAAATATTCAAAATTTATAAACTGTATGTCGTCCGTGGGTTTTTTTATTCTACAGCAAAACCTCCGAATAGCGGTCATAATTATTGGCCGCTATATAGAGGTGTAGTTTAACTAAAGCGAAATAAAGAGTAAATGAAAAATTCAGCGGATTTAAAAAATGGCCGTTTTAGAGGTGGCCGTTATTGAGAGGTGTTGGTTGATTAAAGTGAATTAAAGAGTAAATAAAAAATTCAGCGGTGGCGCAAATGGCCGTTTTAGAGGTGGCCGCTATAAAGAGGTTTTGTTTAATTAAAGCGAAATAAAGAGTAAATAAAAAATTCTGCAGATTTTAAAAATGGCCGCTTTAGAGGTGGCCGCTATAGAGAGGGATTTAAAAAAATTAAAGTGAAATAAAGAGTAAATAAAAAATTCTGCGGATTACAAAAATGGCCGTTTTAGAGGTGACCGTTGTTGAGAGGTGTTTGATAAATTCAGTTTTTTACTGTAATTGTTTTTATAAAAATTTGAACAAAATAATTTATATGAATCAACCGACTGAGATTTTATTCATATTCGTGAAAACTCGTGAAATATTAAGAAAAAAAAGTGTGAAAGACTTTAGTAGAAAAATCCGTGTTTGTCAGACCAGGCGCGTGCTATATTTACTGCTTCCGATTATCAGTATTCTACACCGCACACATCTTCACATGTATTTGTATGTTTGTATGTATAGGTATGTATATGTGTGTGCATGTGTGCGGTAGCAATTTTTTTTTTATTATTTTTTTCACCACAAACTTTTCCATGTCGCTGAGTGATGAATCGTAAAAACTTGTTCAATGCCGCTCTGTGTACCTCCCTCGTTCTCCTGTAGAACGAATATATATCTATATCGACGTGACGGAGATATGAGGAAAATAAAAGGGATGAAATAAAGGGGGCACTGCCCTCGACAATTTTTTTTCAGTTCGTTTCTCGGCAATGACTGGAAATATTACTTTCTAGAAATTTTTTTTTGTATGCACACATAAAATTTTTTTTTTTTAGATTTTAATAAAGATAGTACAGTAAAAATTCGATTATCAATCACCTCTCAATAGCGGTCACCTCTAAAACGGCCATTTTTAAATCCACAGAGCTTTTTTAATTTATTCTTTATTTTGATTTAATAACGACGACTTTCCATAACGGCCATTTGGTGACCGCTATTCGGAGGTATGATATGATAAAAAGCTCGCACCCTCTCAATAGCGACCACCTCTATAACGGTCATTTGTTTGAATCGATATAACTTTTTTTATTTATTCTTTATTTTGATTTAATAGCAAAACCTCTTTATAGCGGTCAATTTTTATGGCCGCTATTCGGAGTTGTTAGTGAACAATAAAAAAGCTCGTGTTCTCTCAATAGCGACCACCTCTAAAACGGCCATGTTTAAAATTCACAGAACTTTTTTATTCATTCTTTATTTTGCTTTAATAGCAACACCCCTCTATAACGGCCACTATTTGGAAAAATTTTTTTTATTTGTCTAAATAATTTTTTTTATAGTAAAAAAAATAATATTTGTGAATGAATTTATTCGTAATTTCTGAAAATTTATATAATAATAAAAAATATTTATTTATTATTAATTTATTATATTAATTATTATTTTTTAATTTATTGTATTGATTGTTGATATAATATATTAATAAAGAATATTTATTTTTTATCTTAATTTCGAAATTTTAATCAAATTCACATTCAGTTATTTTATTAAATGAAAAAATTAACACTTCGGGTAATTTGAAATTTATTTTTATATTATTTGTGAGAGCGTTTTGTAACAGTGAAAAAAGTTCATTGAGAATGACACAAGTGGGGATTAGTAATGCGAATGGGAATTGAGGGTTTTCCAGTCAATTACCAATATATATAAGACAAAAGAGCCAATAGAACGGAAAGGCGGAAACGGTAGAGTGAGTAAAAGGAAGAGCGTGAGGCAGAAATTGAAAGAAACATGAAAACCGTTCACAAATCGTCGAGTGTTATGCACATAAATGCATTGCCAGATGACGATGAAGGAAATTGTATTAAATTGTCGTGTCAGTGCCACATTAAACCATCAATTATTAACAGATATTTACTAGGTTTTAGTTGGTATAAAGCTGCTTTATTGATTATTAATATTGACATGTCATTACAAATTATATTCCACTTGAATTATATTTTTGTACAGTTTACAAGAATTATATAAAATATATTTACGTTTATTAATAATAAATTTACGACAGAGGAAAAATATAATTATAAATAGTTAAATGTGTCATTGACAGGATATAATTAAATACACATTATCCATCACAATATTTTGTAATTATCAATTATTACAGAACAAAATTATAACAATATGATAGCAATATTCAAAGTTGATTTTTTCAATGCAATTTAATGAACAGAGAATGAAGAAATTGTCACGAATTTTTTTTTACACTCAAAGATAAATAAAATTATTTATAAAAAATATTTCAAACCTCAACAAATAATATTCAAAAATAAATTACTAATAAAATAAATTAATAATAACATTCACAAACTTGAGCCAAAAAAATAAATAGTTTTGAGATAAAATTTACGTTGAATTTCATAAAATTTTATAAAACAAAAAAAATAAATAAATAATAATTCCTAAATATTATTTTTGTCCTTTACAATTCACAATTTCATGTAATATTATTAGTATAATTTTTTATTTATTATTTATAATAACAACAACAACAACAACAACAACAACAACAACAACAACAACAACAACAACAACAATCATTAACATTTATTATTATTATTATTATTATTATTATTATTATTATTATTATTATTATTATTATTATTATTATTATTATTATTATTATTATTATTATTATTATTATTATTATTATTATTATTATTATTATTATTATTATTATTATTATTATTATTATTATGTTGTTGTTGTTGTTGTTGTTAATAATAATTATTAATTATAAAAAAAAAATAATTAATACCAAATAATTATTATATCCAATAATTGTTATCACAACTTTCTCCAGTACATCATCCTTAATATTTTCAAAATTGTTTCAACATACAAATAGTTTATTATATGCACTAAAGAAAATTGCCTTCCTTATAACAACAACTCATCTTATACGTATACATATACACGTATATATGTACATAGAAAGTTCATTTTAATTTCGCTAACGATGTAGTTAAAATAATAAATGACTTCGTTTAAACATGTACATATACACAAACATACATATAGAAATACACATACACTACAAACGATATATGGGATTTTTTTGCTCGACATAATATTTTTTTTTTTCTCCTTAATTTTTTACTTTTTCAATTTTTTATTTTATTTTTCTAACACAACTATGCGACTATGTCAAATATTATTTCTTTTCTCTGTCTTTCATCATGATGAAACAGTCAACGAAAGTATAAAAATAAAATAAAATTATGAAAAAAAAAAATAATAATAATAATAATAACAAAATAGAAATAAAAATTTTACAATATTCAAATGTAGTAGTGTACTGGTTAATGGCGTTAAAAAAAATTAGCTTTACATACTTTTATATTTTTCTTGCATGACTCACATGTACCAACCCTTTTTTTTTTATTTTCATTTTTTCAATTTTTTTTTTTAATTTTTTTTTTTCGCCGAAACTCGATATTGTACTTCTTCCACGTATATTCCATGTAACGTACTTCGCCGAAGTAGAACATGAAGTCGACATTACAAACACGCGAATTGGCCGTTTGGCTTCGGTTTTTATATACATATATGTATGTATACTCAATCACATAGACAGAATGTTATATAGAGAATTGTTCCTGATAATATTACAGGCGATATTGTATGTATATATTTATATCGAGCCAACGTCGTTATCAGATGTTATTTTTCGTTGTATAATGTATATTCTGCTTTAGAATGACAATTAAAAATAAATTACATGTATATGTAATATGTATGTGTATTTATTTATTTAATTGTTTATTTAGATTGGATAGATGTGTGTTTAAATAATTTTAAGGTGTACGTGTATGAACAATAGGGTGGCGCAAAAAAACCGACTATTTTTTTTTTGAGTCTCGAGTAAAAAAATTTTAGTTTTTGATGTTTTAAGAGTCCCCTTCAAAGGACAGCTCGAAAAAAAATTTTTAAGAGGTCGCTCCAAATTTTTTTAAATTTCAAAAATCGTCAAAAATCGAATTTTTTTTTTTATTTTTATTTTTTTTCTCGTTACGGTATAATTTTATAGACCAAAAAAAAATTAGTTTCTGAAAGTTTCAGTTCGAAATTTAAATTTTGAAAGGTCGCTCATAATTTTTTTTTATTCATTAGTGTATTACTTTAGATTTTTTCGAGCGACCTTTTAATATTCAAATTAAAATTCCATACATTTTTTTTCTTCGATTTAGTACAATAATCGATAAAAATACACCAAGATTAATGATAAATCAAGCACAATATAAAAAACATAATTTTTTTTTAATTTAACAATTTTACAAGTGAAACGTATCATTACATTTGATTGTTTTTTCTGAGTTCTTAATATTTCGTTTAATTATGATTAGTTTTGTCATAAATACTCCAAAATTTTAATTTGAATATTGAAAAGTCGCTCGAAATAATCTAAAGTAATACACTAATAAAAAAAAAAAAAAATTATGAGCGACTTTTCAAAATTTAAATTTTGAAATGTAACTTTCAGAAACTTATTTTTTTTTAGTCTATAAAATTATAGCGTAACGAGAAAAAAAAATAAAAATAAAAAAAAATTCGATTTTTGACGATTTTTGTAATTTAAAAAATTTGGAGCGACCTCTTAAAAATTTTTTTTCGAACTGTCCTTTGGAGGGAGCTCTTAAAATATCAAAAACTAACGTTTTTCCACCCGAGACTCAAAAAAAAAAAATAGCCGGTTTTTTTGCGCCACCCTAATGAACAAGTTGCAATTATCAGACATTTTATTGAGCCAAGTTATGGCAACCATTTCGTGACAGGTAAATTTATCTATGAAATATCAATGATCAACAAAAGAATTTTGTAATAAAAATAAAAATGTAATTGATATTTTACTACAGTTATATCAAGTGAAACTATCAATGAATTCATTGATATTCTTGCAAGATAAAGAATAAATTTAATGGCGAGTTCAATATCTGTTAGCGATAATCGAATATAAACCGTTTATTTATGTAAAGTGAATTATTCGATTAAGCTGCGATATTTAATTATAAGATAGTAAGTTTGGATATTGGATTTAGACTTTTATATTATAATTTTTTTTTTTTTTTTACTTTTATTTATAATTAACAATTTTTATCAATAATTTTTTTTATTATTTATATTATCAATTAACAATTTTTTTTAATAATTTTTTCATTTTTTATATTAACAATTAATAATTTTTATTAACCATTTTTTCATTATTTTTATTGACAATCTTTTTATTATTTTTAATAACAATTAACAATTTTTATTAACAATTTTTTTATTATTTATATTATCAATTAACAATTTTTATCAATCATTTTTTCATTTTTTATATTAACAATTAACAATTTTCATTAACAATTAACAATTTTTATAAACCATTTTTTTATTATTTTAATTAACAATTAACAATTTTTATTATCAATTTTTTAAAATATTTTTATTAACAATTAACAATTTTTATCATCAATTTTTTAAATTATTTTTATTAACAATTAACAATTTTTATTAACATTTTCTTCATTATTTTTATTAACAATTAACAATTTTTATTATCAATTTTTTAAATTATTTTTATTAGCAATTAAAAATTTTATCAACAATTTTTTTTGTTATTTTTATTAACAATTAACAATTTTTATTATTTTTATTAACAATTAACAACTTTCAGTAACAATTTTTTTGTTATTTTCTTTAACAATTAACAATTTTTATTAATAATTAAAAAAATTTTTTCATTAACAATTAGCAATTTTTTCTTTTTTATTTAATATTACTCTTTTATATGTATGAATTTTTTTTTATTAAGAATTTTGGAAGTATTTGCACTTCATTACACTGTAGAAAGAAAATTTTAGTAAAGGCAACAAAGTTTATTCAATCGTATTTAATATTCAAATCAAATTTATCAAATCAAATTTTATCTATTTGAAATGATCAAACATTTTGATTTTTTATAGATAAATTGAATGTACTCAAACGATAAACACTTCACAGAAAATGTAAATTGCTTTAGTAGAATATTTAGCAGTGTAAAAATAAAAATAATTCTCACTGGATTTTTTTTTTAATATTATTTTACAAGGATGAGTTTCTGAATGTTTCATCTGCAGGTTTTGCTTGGTAAATACTTGGGTCATTGAATGAACGGTTAGTGCCAGTAGCAATATCCTTGAAATGGGCAAATATTCTTCGGGCAAGGATGTTATTCATATACGAAAAAGCAAAAGGAAAAGAGCCAGAGTATATTAAAAAAAATATATCTTAATAAATTGCCACAAAAATTATTTGTTTATAATAATAACTATTACAAAAAAAATAAAATAATACGAATCATCATTTTAATTTCAGTAGCAATCCTAACTATCAAATAATTATTAGAATAATTCAATAGTATTTTTTTTATTATCTATAAATTTTATTAATTATTTATTTAAATTAATTTAGCTATTTTTAAATTTTTATTTCAATTTTCGTGTGGTTTAAATATTCAATGTGAATAACAAATGAAACCAGAAATTTGTCATAGAATTAAACTGAAAATTATATTTAATACACAGCAAAATTTAAAAAACAATTTATTAAAAATAAAAAAAATTTTTATTTAATTTTTTTGTTTTTATTATTGTGAAGAGCTTGCAAGGATTTAATTTTTTTTTTTTTTTTTTTTTTACGTAAAAAATGTTGAGTAATTATTAAAATAATTCCCGTGAAAAATATTGTAGCTAACGGAAAATGTAAAGGAATTTATTTAGGACGAAAGCAATAAATTCACAAGGGATTTCAACTGTCTTTTCACATGTAAATATTCAGCACGTCCAAATACCTTAACTCTGGCATTCGATATACTTACTTACTATTTGTATTGTATACATACATATGTACTTGTTCATTCCAACTTTAAATATAACATTGTATCGGGCATTCCGTGATATTGTCAGTGGGTTAGTCATTCCAGTAGAGAGAGAATGTATATTGACTAGGGTGGCGCAAAAAAACCGACTATTTTTTTTTTGAGTCTCGGGTGAAAAAATGTTAGTTTTTGATATTTTAAGA
>JAQQBS010001482.1:0-10307 GCA_030347275.1 Microctonus aethiopoides | reverse complement strand
GAATAGGTGCATACGCACCTATCCCTACTACTCACACGCCTAATTGGCGCCGCCTGGACGAAAATCGTCACAATATATTCATGTACAAATAAACAATATATTTCATATATTTTGAAAAATGTAATTTTTTTTATGATTTTTCTTTCCTTAATCCCTAAACAAATAAAACTATTTCTTAAATATTAAATTGATAGGTTATATAATAATAAGTACATGACGGAATAAGTTTTATCTTTTTTATTTAAAAATAAATTAACATACAATTATATCACTTTTTCATTCAACATTAATGAATTCACATTCTCTATATTGTCCACCAATGTAATGCATGTTGACTTTTTCATTCGTTGCTGCATCTGCTAACAATTTGTATTGGTCTCATTCTTTCAACAGATATTTTACAATTCTTGATGGTAGAAAAACAGTAAACTCTTCATTCAATCTCACAACAATGCTTTCTCCAAATTTAGTTTTAACAGTTTCCATTTCAGTCACTTTATAGTTTACTTCAACTTCTAGCTGATCCCATGACTTTGTTGGTGAAAAATTTCCTCCTCGACAGACATCATTCGATTTAAAGAAGTCCATTTCAGAAAAATATTATTTTAAGAATTTGAGATGTATGCTTTATTGATTTCGCTCAAAGATGAAATGTGAAGAATAGACAAATTTTCATGCTTCTTATAACTTTCACCCCACTCTCATTTCGAAAAAAAATATGAGTGGGGAAGCGATCATAAGTTTCTATCCTATGATTGGTTGAAACCAGTTTGAACACGTTCAAAGATGACGTCATCAAAATGCTGCTCTCTGATTGGTTGAAACAAGTATGAACGCGTTATTATTCTTTCAGATCATCGGTCCCCCACTCTTTCAAGAAAAAGCCGGTTAGAAGTTCTTTGTTCTACAATATTTCAGAGGTTATATCAAAATGCTGCTCTCTGATTGGTTGAAACAAGTTTGAACACGTTCAGAGATGTCATCATCAAAATGCTACTCTCTGATTGGTTGAAACAAATTTTGTTAAAATAATAGTTCAATTATTTTTATTCTAATTTTGTTTGCAAGGTTTTGCCGTAGTTGTTTTACTTTTCATACAATATTTTTGCTGCAAACTATTATGTTTAATTGAGTATTACGTCATGTGAAAAAATGTATAAAAATTTGTGCATTGTAAAATTTGAATACATTTTTTTACATGACAATCTGGTAAAACATAATGTTAAAACTTCAATTCATCTTTTGAATTACCCGCGCTTACTTCACACATCACAACTATTGAGGTGCCAAAATGGCGACGCAGACAACCAAACGTAACCATGACATCTTCCGGTGAATTCTAGAATGTTCTAAAATTCACCTCGTGGTGAATCTGCCGCCATATTCTTTACACTAAAACTTACGACACACATCGTGCAACACGTGCTGTTGTTCTGTTAATTATCCAAAAATTCACATTGAGTCAAAATCTTCAAGGGCAAAGAAAAAGTCAATTGATTTATATAATCAATCAGCTTAGTTGAGATTGCGAATCAAATATCAAGTGACACATCAGTGGGAATTTATATAATTCATCCACCAACCTCATCGGAAACATCACAGGAAACACCTCAACTCATCAAAGGAATCAACTCTACTTCAGAATCTAAGTCCACGTCAGCTTCAAGTCTACATCATCAGGATCAACTTCATCAGAATTAGTCATCACATTCACACACAAATAAATACAAGTAAATTAACACTACACCCAGGTACACTTCACATTTTATAATACACATTTTTTATACGTTCTTACATACAAACTTGATACTCAATTGAACATAACAGTTTGCAGCCAAAACATTGTATGAAGAGAAAACAACTACGGCAAAACATTGCAAACAAAATTAATAATTATAAAATATCAAATCTTATTTTATACAAATTTGAACATGTTAATTTTCTTTCAGATCATTGGCTCCCCACTCTTCCAAGAAAAATGGTTAAAAGTTATACAATATTTTTTAGAGGTCATTTCATCTTCCAAATGTAAACAAAATAGTTGAAAGTTCTTTGTTCTGCAATATTTAGAGGTCATTTCATCTTCTAAGTATAAACAAAAGTTCTTTGTTCGTCTCCCCCACTCTTCTTTTTTCTTCCATTATAAAAGAATGCTCATTTAAAATAATGAATTACTTTGAAAAAAATCTCAGCGCGAAAAGTTCACACTAATATTTCATTTCAAAATGAAAAAGCAATATAAAGAGTTAATAAAAAACTTGGAAGATGGTTTCAAATCATGCTTAAATAATACGACGGAAAGTATTACTCATGCCAACAAATGGCGACGAATCGGTGCTAAAAATTTACAGTTGCTTAATAAGATTTTAAAAAAATGTAAAACGCGTAGTGATAAAGTGCAAGTGTTAACATATAATTCACAGTTGCCATCATTAATTGTAAAGTTTCATAAATTACATAGACAAAAATATAATATTATTGGTGGTAACATTAAGCTTAGTGAAAATCATATAGAGTGGAATGAATTACAATCAATTTTCAATAGAAGAATTAAGACCGGTGTGATTACAAACATTGAACATATTGATTTAAAATCATTTTTAAACGATGCAAAAGACACTTTCATAGCAAAAGTGAATGTCATGTTATCATGCAAATTTGAAAATATGAAAAATGGCGGTATGGTTGAAGAAATTAAATATTTCAACACACAAAATGTGCCTATACTAAGATCAACTGATATCAATGAGTCGTATGAAGAAAACGTTATAGATATTTTATTAGTAAAAGTTGATGAATTTGAAGAACGTGATTCTGGTTGGTCGATGAATGAAATAATTAACTTAGTTGTGAATTTCAATAAATATACAGCATTGAGTAGTGGTATATCCACATTTGTGAAATTACCCAGACATATTCGACTGAAGAAAGCGGTAGTAAACATTGAGAACAATGATGAATATTGTTTATTGTGGAGTGTCATAGCAGCTCGTACCAAGCAGTTACACATGTAAATAGAACATTATCATATCCTCATTACAGTGAAGCAAATCTCAAATATGAGGGACTTACATTTCCAATGACATTAGATCAAGTCTCAAAATTTGAAGTGATGAATAATTTATCAATTAATGTATATGGTCTTGAGGATGAAAATCAAGAGAAAAGTGATATAGTTCCATATTACATAAGCAAAAATTTAAACAGTAAAGAACCAACAATTCACTTACTAATAATTGATAGTAATATCAAAAACAATTGTGAGGATTTCAAAAAAATTTATCATTTTGCATGGATACGAAACCTTTCACGATTAGTGTCAAGACAAATCAATAAAAAAAACAACGTGAATACATTTGTGATAGATGTTTATTTCATTTCAAATCATCTAATGCTTATGATAATCACAAAATGGACTGTCAGAATATTAACAAGACACTTCGAGTCATTTTACCAAAAGAACATGAAAAAATACTATCATTCAGTAATTATAAATATAATGAATCTGTACCATTCGCTGTTTATGCTGATCTTGAGTCCATTTTGAAAGCAACTATGGATGGATCTCAAAAACATATTCCACACAGCATTGCATATTATATTCACTGTTCATATGATGAATCATTATCGAAATTTGAATGGAAACGAGATATTGATTGTATCAAATGGTTCACAAGTAAATTGTATGAATTAGCAATTGAAGTAAATCAAATATCCTTCCAGAATAAAAAATCCATGAAATCATTAACAATTCAACAGAAGCACGATTATAATAGTGCAAGATTGTGTCATATATGTGAATAGCCATTCAATGAACTTGTTAAAAAAAATAATCGTGATCATTGTCATCTGACTGGAGAGTATCGCGGTACAGCACATGAAATTTGCAATTTGAATTACCAACTTCCGCATTATATTCCCATCGTATTTCATAACTTATCTGGATATGATTCACACTTTTTGCTTAAATCAATAGCTGCAGATTTCGAAGGAGAATTATTTTTGTTACCGATAAATAGGGAAAAATATATTCTATTTAGTAAAAAAGTCAAAGATACCAAAATATCACTACGATTCATCGACATAAAACCACCACAGTTGATTCACAGTCACGATGATTTCACACAGGTGATTGCAAGATAATTGCAGTAAGCACGATGTTCACAACCATAAAGATGATTCAAGAATGCGTTGAGACGCTACGCGTAGTAACACCAGTTGATTTAGACAAAGCCATATATCTATAGATATATAATTTTGGCACTTTGATCATGCGACGGCAGCACAATGCACGGTGCACTTGATAAGTCGTACGCCCTTGTGGTCTTTCCCAGTCACCATAATTGATGGCAACAATTTAAATAATTCAAATAATCGAGAAGGTGCATTCCCAAACACTTACAAATATTTCTAGAAGAAAATGATATTGACATTGCTATGATTTCAGAAACCAGACTAACAGATAAACATAAACTAAACTTCCCCAATCACTATGTATATAGATCAGATAGAAAAAATGCCATCGCGGCGAAAGGGGGTGGTACCGCGCTTATTATAAACAAAAAAATGGACGTCGTACACATACACCAACCTTTTAATCTGAACTTAAAAATTGTAGAGTATACTGCAGCCAAAATCAAAACTAATTCAAAAAATTATTTGATAGTAGTGAGTTTGTATGCAAATCATATAGCGAATACGCCTCTGGGGGAAGATCTGCAATCACTTTTTAAAGCTCTGTAACTACCAAATAAAGAAATGGTATTCATCATGGCTGATGACTTAAATGCCAGGCATCGACCATGGGGAGACTCTACCGACAATTATAAAGGCTGCTCACTCGTCTCATGGATAGAAAAATTTGGTATGATCAATAAAGTAGAACACTATCCACCGGCACAAGCTACCTTCCCACGTGCCAACTCTTATCTTGATCATTGCTTAATTGACCAATTCCTAACTCTAGATGACGCGCATGACAATAAAATAAGAACAACAGCGTACGACAGTGACCACAGAGCACCAATATTCAAAGTTAACATCAGTAATATTACCAAAGTTCTGGCCTCAGCCCAGGAAGATCCACCAAGACTAATGTATAAGAAAACAAACTGGACCAAATTCAACAAACACCTAAATAACTTACTCAAAGATATGCAGTTGGCACCCAGAGAAGTAAACTTATCTATCAACCAAATCGATGAACATATTCTGTTGATGTAGAGATGTATTCAACGTACAATTGAAGCTACAGTGCCAAAATCTAACAGGGGATATAAAAATGGCTATTTAACCTATGAAAACAATTCAATTAAACGAATGCATAAGCTGAAATCAAAGCTTATAACCAGGTTAAATCAAACGAGTCATACTAAAAACATGAATAGATATAATCATAAGTATCTTTACTTAAAGACCATCATCAAATTAATAAACAATAAACTTCATACTAAATATGCAAAATCAGTAACAGCTTATTGGGAAGCATTACACAGGACCATCAATCATGGACACCAGAAAAACTTCTTCCCCAGAATTAATAGATTTCTGAGAACCAAGACGCCCATCCAGATAAACAATCTAAAAATAGCTGCAAATGACCCTGTCATCAACAACTTAATCGAAATAACACAGGCATCTTCCACAGACCAAATTTATACAATATCAGATCCATCATCTAAACTAGAGATTATTGGTAACTATCTTGAATCCATAAACTCTCAGAGGTATTACAACGAAAACTACAACATCAGAGCAACTGTGGATGAAGCAGCAGAAGCCATTAAAAATAAATTATCCCTAGCCAGAAATAACATGGATAGTTGGATACTCATACTCATTTCTCAAAAGACACACCAGCTCATGACCCAGGAGAAGTTGAAGGCATGGAACACTTCCATTCATATATTGAAGTAACAAAAATAGCCCGTAAACTTAAGAATAAAACATCTTCTGGGATTGACAATATTCCAGCTATTGTGTTGAAAAATTTATCCACTACAGCGCTAACAGAATACACAATCATTTTCAACAACGCGATGAATCATCACTGCTACCCAACTCATTGGAAAATGGCAAAGGTGCTTCCTATATTAAAAATAGGGAAAGACCCAACCTCACCCATGAGTTACAGGCCAATAAGTTTGACATCCAATATCTGCAAACTATATGAAAACTTGATCAAAGCTAATTCATTAAAATTCATGAGCAACCACAGTATCATTCCAGATAATCAATTTGGATTTAAAGCTAAACACTCAACTGTACACGCCATACATAAAATTTTATCTCACACAAACAACTATATAAACAATGGTAAAATGGTAGGGGCCATTCTACTCGACAAAGAAAAAGCTTTTGACTCTGTGTGGTTGAATAGACTCATTTATAAATTAGTCAAATATAAATTCCCGGAGCATACAACACTGTAAATGACTGATATGATATCCAAAAAGCAATTCATTACTTGAGATGGAAATCAAATCTCAAAAAAAATCTACACAATTCAAGAAAGGCTTCAGCAAGGCACCGTCACATCTCCTATATTATTCAATATCTACATAGCAGAAATAATCAACTCATTTGGGCTGAACGATGGTAACAACACTCACTCCATTGCTTTTGCTGATGATGTAATAATTTATGTTGCTGATAATCAACCTGTCTCCATCCAGAATAAATTAAGTGAACTCTTGAATGCAGTAAATAAAGAATACCTAAGATGGAATTTCAAACTCAACCCGCATAAAAGCGAAGCCATATTATTTCGAAAATCAATTAACCAAATACCCTTCAAAAATGTAAAACAACTCAAAGATTACCACGTAACGCTCCAAAGCACGCAACATAAGCCAACAGTTGACATACCAAACAAAAAAGTAGTAAAATATTTAGGAGTTCATTTGATTATTAACTGAATCTCAAAGAGCTTTGGAGCCGCGAGCTAAAATCATCTGCTATATGTTACTAATCAGACCACTATTGACGTATGCAGCTCCCATATGGTGGAACACGGGCCCAACAATTATGGAGATGATGCGTAAGTTCGAAAGATCCTGCATTAGAACATGCCTAAATGAATACAGGCAGGCGACTATCGGTTACAAATTGAGAATTAGTAATGCTGAAATCTATGAGTTGGCCAATATTCCAAGAATTGATAACTTCACATTAGGATTAAGCAGACAATATTTTAACAAATTAGATACTATCCTTAATGATATGATCCATAGTGTAAGAGGAATAAATGAGTTTGAAGGAATCAGACAGGCCAACTCAGGATATACCACTCCGCAACTTTTTACGATGATAGACAGACTAGGTACAATACAAAACGCAGATAACATTCCGACTATATACCACAAAAGGCGGAATGCTGCTAATAAAAAAATTAACCTAAATATAGAAGCATATAAGCTAGAGAAGCTTATATATAGCACCACAATACACAAAGTAGATATGAACAACTTCGAGAGACTGACGAAGAAATACTGGTGGACGGACAGTAATTAGAACCACATTAAAGAATTAATAGCCAGAAGGACTATATCTGAATGCCTTGGAGCTAAACAATGGGCACAGGAAATCTAAGGGAATAATAATAATAAAAATAATAATAAAAATAATAATAATAATAATAATAATAATGAATAATTAAATACTTAGTAATAAACAGGCAAGAATGTTATATCTTTGGCGCCGCCAAATGACGACGGATTCTTATAGAACTCAATAATTATAGAAGCTTGATAATTTTCCAATGATTTTGAGTGGAGATTTCAACATAAACTTTGCAGACGATAAAAATCAACAATTAATTGAATTTCTAAATGATGAATTTGGTTTGACGATGTCAAAAGATCGCAATCTTAGCACAATGAAATACAAAACTACTATTGATGCGGTCTTTATTAGACATTTAAATAGATTTGAATCCAAATTGTTCGTTTCTTACTTCAGGTACCATAAACCTATTGTATCAGTTTTAGAGATTGGCGATGATGATGCTGGTAATGATGATGGTGAAAGTGTCGTCCAAATTATGAAGAAAGTGGATTTTTCTGAGGGATAAACTTTGAATGTAATATAAATTGTCATGTTTGTGTACGATAGCGCAATTGAAAGCTCGTGTCCAAATTATATAATAAAACTGATTTTATTTTTTTCCTACGTTCCGTATTACGGAAGATATATTGAGTTGCAGTTAAAAACTGATGATTTTCATGATCAAAAAAATTCAGTCCTGGTCGTCGTCTGTTGAGCATCTTTATTCAATGCGTGTATGAAACGTAAATTTGCCTTTCTCGCTCCGCGTACTGTAGTATCCTTTTCTTACTTCCAATACGCTCTATCATTTTGCCTTTTATTATTGCAAGGTCACAGTGATCTCCTTCTAACACACGTTATATCTACGAGTCTGTCCTTTTCTCGCATGGTAGATTTTATTCTTTCTTTACTCTGGCGGTCAATTCTAACACTAGTCAGAATTAATATCAAGAAACATACAATACTATGATTATTATGATTTCTCTATAACTCTAGCGACCAATTTCAATACTAATTTGAAAATTTTTGAAGATGATGAGTTACCGACGAAGCACAGTTATAGTAGACACATTATCCTGCAAGTACGCGTATGATCGTGCACCGTGTGCGTGCATTGTCATGTATATTTTATATATATTATTTATTATATTTATCAAGTATAAATCTGAAAATAATAATAATTATATACATCATATATTTGAATTTGTTGATATGTTTGATGGAATCATTATCAACAATGAATATTACCTTTTATTTATTGAATGCATATTCTGTTTTATTTGTATGTATATATTAATAATTATAATAATAATAAGTAGACGGATGGGTGTTTTTCACCCTGAGCGCCACCGAACCCACTTGGCGTGGGTCATTGTAGCTCCGTGTTTCCTGAGACTCGCCTAAACTACTAGTTTTGCTTTGGTTACAAACCTGAGTAGCTCGACGGCTCCTAAATCCGCAAGTTGTTCCTTCCCCGGGAATGCTAGTCCCCAGAGGCGGAGCTTCTACATTGCTAATGCAGGACAATCACATAGTAAATGTAAACAGTCCTCTCCATCCTCCTCGCAAAACCTGCAGTTGGCATCGCTGCCAACGCCTATATTTTTGCAATGGGATTTGAATAGTCCATGGCCAATGAGGAGTCTGATCGTGATGCTCAGCTCTCTCCTGTTCATGGAGCTTAATCACGTCGCCATTTTTGTCGACGGCCTGGGCATGATCGCCCTGGCCGTCCTGCACGCCTTGTTTCTTTCCCAGCGTCTTGAGTCTTCCTGTCGGAAGTGACATTTGATCTGGTTTAGCCCAGTAATGAAAGGTATCCCAACCGGCGTTATATCGGTATCAGCTAGTGACCCGTTCTTTGCCAGTTCATCTGCCCTTTTATTGCCCTGGATTCCTGTGTGTCCAGGGACCCAAGCCGAGGTAACCTTGTTTTTCAGTCCTAGTTCTTCCAAGGCTTCCATCGTCTCCCACACCAGCTGAGACTGGGTCGTGGGTTTCCGTAGAGCTTTTAAGGCTGCCTGGCTGTCAGACCAAATGTATATTGTCTTACCAGCAGTCAGGCGGCTTCTCAGAAGTATTGCACACTGTTTGATGGCAAATACTTCAGCTTGGAATACTGAGGAGAGTGACCCAAGTGACCAATTGTCCCTATAGTCCTCTCCAGAGCCATACAGCCCAGCCCCGTAGATGCCCTCGTACCCAGAACCATCTTTGTACCAGTGCATCACCTTGGAGCTGGGTGTCTTCTTAGCGTCTCTCCAGTTCTCCCTATCATGGATGGAGGTCTTGAAGACCTTCCTGATCTGGTACTTCCTGTTGATCCGATCTTGTTTCTTATCCAGGGGATGTTTCTCAATGGACTTTAGTCTTGCGTGTTTAGCGCTCGACCGAATCCATTCTCCCTGACATTTGAGCCGGTAGGCTGTGGCCTCCGCTTTTCTCCCCATGAGGAGTTCTAGAGGCAGCCGGTCCAAGGCCACCTCCAGGGCATCAAACGGTGTCGTTTTCATGGCTCCGGTAGCTGCCCTCAGGAAGTTACCCTGAAGGGATCGTAACCGGATTTTTGTCTCCTCCCTTTGCACGCGTAGCCACCAGACCACCGCTGCATAAGTGAGTCTTGGCAGGAGTACCATCTCATATAGCCATAGGCTGACTCTCGGACCGAGTCCCCAGTCCCTGCGCATGGCTTTCCTGCATGCCCAGAAAGAGGCAAACGTTTTGCCAATCTGTTTATTTACATGCACTTTCCAATGAAGCTT
>JAQQBS010001479.1:0-10414 GCA_030347275.1 Microctonus aethiopoides | reverse complement strand
TTGAGTTGTATTTCATAGTTTGATTGAAATATTAATTTTTTTCATTCTTTTTGTTATAGAAGATCGAAGTCATCTACTAATACATCATCGTCAGTACAACGTGTTGAAGGTACAAAGCATACAAAACGAAACAAACAATACGAGCCGAAGTAGATTACGCAGTCACAGTCGTGAACGCGAAAAGCTAAAAAAACATAACGACGACGATCTGGAAGTCATAAATCACGAAGTAGATATCGCTCACGTAGTTAGTTAATAATAATAATATTAATACTGAATCAATATTATCAAAATTGTAATAATAAACAAATGATTCATGGAATATTAATTTGAAAAATGTGAGAAATTATAATAGAATATTTAATTAATACGACAATTTTACTTTGAGGAGAACGACGGCTAATAAATGAATGATTTCAATTTATGGAAGGAAGGAGTGGGAAGGTCACGTGGCACCTAACGCGCCCATCCTTGAGACTCGAGCGTCCCGCGAAGAAAGAAAACGAAAAAAAGTAGAGATAAAACAATAATATAAACAAAGAATTCCTGAAAAAAAAAATGTATAAACGTCGCAGATCGGAATATATTATACAATTTGGATGTTAGAAAATAAAAAGATAGTTTAATATACTGAATAATTCTAAAATGAATGTTTATATAAAAGAAATTAAAATTCTATGTTCTATAGTAATGCTTTTTCTTAGATCTATTCTTATCAGTAAATTATTTTAGCGAATAATAGAAAAAAATATTAATTTGTTCTTTCCAAAATAATAGTTTGTAACAATAATACATCGTTCATGATGTTTTTGTATGCGAAGTAAGAAACATATACTTTAATTTATATTTATCTTATATGTAAAGAAAGATATAATGTAGTAGAAGTAATCGAAAGGTGTTTGTGTACGTGTGTGAATGGAGAAAGAATAGCTGCACTAGGGTGTTTCATATTTAGGCGATATTTTTTTTTTCCGAGCACATTGAAAATATGATTATTTATGAAAAAAAAAAATATTCCCGTTTGAAAAAAAATTCTAATTGTAAGTTAATTAGAGGCTTAGCTGTATCAAAAATTCGATTTCCCGTATGATTATCACGAGAAGATTGTTTTTTTCGACTTCAACTCGATTTTTTCATGACAAAAAATTTTTTCCTGAAAAAATGAATTCATAGCTTTTATAGAGCATTAAATTTGCTACAAAAAAGTTGTCTACCGCAAACGCTCTCCGACTTACAGTTTTCGAGTTATAGAGCTGAAAAGCTGAAAATTGAGCATAATTGACAACAAATTTTCTTTAATCCGGAATTTATTGATTTGACATTAATTATTATCTCACAATAAAGTCTATAAAGCTCCTACATTATTATTAAGCATTATAGCTTTTATAGTAACATAATAATTAATGTTAAATCAACAAATTCCAGTTTAAAAGAAAATTTATTGTCAATTATAATCAACTTTTACCATTTCCAGCTCTACGTACAACTCGAAAACTGTTGATCGGAGAGCGTTTGCGGTAAACGCCTTTTTTGTAGCAAATTTAATGCCCTATAAAAGCTATATATTTATTTTTTCCAAAAAAAATTTTTGATTGCCGAAAAATCGAGATGAAGTCGAAAAAAAAATTTTCTCGTGTTATTTATATGAGAAATCGAATTTTTGAATGAGTGAAGCCTCTAATTAACTCAGAACTTTTTTTTCAAACGGAAATATGTTTTTTTTTTTTTATAAATTATCAGATTTTTAGGTATCACAGTTAAAAAATAAGACAATAATGTATATGTGAGCTGAAATGCTGAAAGTTGATTATAATTAATAACAAATATTCTTTATACTTGAATTCATTGATCTGACATCAATTATTATCTTATGATAAACACTGTAAATCTCTTACATTGTTGATTTCAGGAACTACTGTTCATAATTAAGAAATAAAAATAAGTATCAATCAATAATTATTACAAAACCATAATACAAATGAATTCAAATTCAAATTCAAAAACACACATTAATTAATGTGTGTATCGCAGATTCTTTATTTGATACGTTCGATGCCAATAAGCACTCGATCCAGTCAGATAACAATTCTTGAGCGCGTGCAATATAAGTGTTCATTGATTCGTCTGTTCCTTGTTCTAACTTAAGAATTTGGTTCCCGAGGCTAAAATATGTTTTACGCTTATCAAAATTTTCTTTAACGAAATTTATTAAATTTTGTACTGTACGCAGTTTGGCTTTACTTGCGCGTCGTAATGCTTCACCTTTCAATCTGCCAGTCAATAATGCTAATATCTCGTATTCTCTGTATTGCGGCATGTATGATAATGCATGTTTGCAGTGTACAATGAATTCGCTTGCATCGTAACCGGTGGGAGTACCGTCAAAGTATGGAATAGATTGTAAATAATCTTTCGGACTTAACGCTGGTGTAGTGTGACGGTCAACGCTAGATGGTGATCTAGGTCTGATTGAGGAAGGTGCTTGATTTGTTTGATATGAAATCATTTGTGTTTCTGGAACAGGTATTGGGATTCGTACTATTGGTGTTAATGTTCTTGGAACAGGTGTAGGAATTCTTGGAGTTGGTGTTCTTGGAGCTGGTATAGGAACGGGTTGTGAGCGACTATTTGCGCGTAAGATATCGTGATCTGATTTGTTTGAAGACAGTGAAGATGTTGAATTATGTCGCCGTCTAGGACGATTGGTTCTATCTCGTGAATTAGCTATTTGTGCTTCTACTCCTTCTCGAAAAATACACATTTCTCGATAATGTATTCGAATCAATTGTACCACGTCCGCTATTGAAGTTGAGGAAGGTATCCCGATAAATGGATTGTCATGGTTATTAGAACTGGCTGGCGGTTGCCTTGATATATCATCGTTATCAGTCATTTTGAAATTATAAATTTAAACAAATTTTGTAGTGATAAAAAAAAGAATTCTTGGAATTCCAAAAAAAAAGAATGATGGTATTGTGTGTAATATAGAGAAATTGAAAATGTAATGGAAAAAAAAAAAAAGAAAAGAGATGAAGATTGAATAGAAGTGGAGAAAAATATTTATGATTCAGTAAATTATGAATTATATAAGACTATTGAAGAAATATTTTGCTGATCTTGTAGTCGCTGCGTCTCTGCGAATATACGTGAAGAAGGCTCCGGTGACGTTGTCGGTGATTCTCAACTTGGATAATTTTTACAGGCGCCGTTGACGATGTTCCGATATTTGAATATTTATATATTTTTTTTCAATTTACGAATCGATAATGAAATTATCGTTGGGTATTTATTTGTACCAATGATGCTGATGTTGTTGTTGTTATTATTGTATTTTTTGAATTTTTTCACTGATTTATTAACTTTTTCACTAACTTATTACTTTTTTGTTGTCTAATTTATTATTTTTTCACAAATTTATATTTTTTTTGTTTTATTGTAAATTTATTATTTTTCCACAATTTTATTATACTTTTCTACAGATTTATTATTTTTTCTTTCTCACACATATGAATTTTTCGCAATGTTGGTAAAATTTTTTTCACTATTTTTTCACTTGATTTGATGCACCAGTGTCTTCGGTGAAATAGCGTGTTACTTTTTTTGTAATGGGTGAAACAGATTTTTTGTATTAATGTAATTGTTCATATAATCTCGATGCACTTCAGGCAAGCGATCCCACCGCTGCCACCATTTTTCTGTTACGTCCCAGTTGGAGTTGGATGTGTACGAAAATATTTTATTATATTTTTTGGTAGGGGATCGTTGTTGCCACTGCTATGCGCAGCTGAAGTGCAAGGATCTTGATGAGTGGATTAATGATTGATATTCGAAAGGATACAGACACACAAATACTTTTAACTTGTAATTTATTGTTTAAGGCAACTTGAATATTCATGATTATAATATTTGTTTATTGAGTAATTAATTGAGTCTTGAACAGTTTTTTTTTTAATTCACTTCGTTCACTAAATTACACTTTTGATTTCACTCTTACAATTTTTGCTTATAATTTAAATTACCTTGACGAATGAAGTAGGTAATTATTGATATTTGCGATTTTCGCGATTATTGATTTTATTTCAATGATTTATTACAAGACTTAGTTTATGAATTCAGAGTCGTTTTGTCAAATTAGGTGTTGACTGATTGAAGTGAAGATCAAGACTGACTTGTTAATAGTAGTTATAAAAAAGTATGGAAAGATTCATAATGCAAGTTGATGCGTCTCCACGATGAGACCCTTTGCTCAGCGTTTTGAGATATCGTGCGATGCCGTGAAAAAGAAGACGAAATGCTGAGCGCGGTCATAAGTTTCCCCAGTGGGAAGAAGCGTAGAAAAGTTTTTCACAGAGAGTAAGAAATATTAAATGATTAGCTATTGGGAGATAATTATGATCATAATACAATAACATTATTGATAACATATTCCGAGCTGCGATCGCAGTACGACGGCTAATAAATGAATGATTTGAATTTATGGAAGGAAGTAGGAGTGGGAAGGTCACGTGGGACCTAACACCAGTCTTGAAATTTATTTTTGTTTGTATATAATATAAATATTTACTGCTTTGTGCTTCTTGAATCATTCGCTTGTATATAATAATAAGTATAAACATTACTTTTGTATTTTTGAAAGCTCAGTTTCGATGGATGGAAAAATAAAAAGGAAAATGTGTGTGTGAATATTTGTTTTATTTTTTATTTTAATATTGTTTCGGGAACTTTTTTAGTGTGGAGTTATTTGGATTTGTGGAGAGGATAAAGGAAAATTTTTATTGCATAATTTTCAAGATTATTTATTGTATAATGATAATAAAATTATTGAGAGTTGGTGAATTTTAATATTGAGTATTTTTAGTGATTATTAGAAATTAATAAATGTCAATTCTTTTATTATGATGTTAATAATATTTATAATTTTGGAATGAGTTTTTGATTTTTATTGTGTGAAATGTGAAAATATTTCAACATTTTTTTCAATCAAAACAAAACAATTTTTGAAATAGAATTAATAATATTTTTAATTCACGAATATTTTTATATTTAATCTTCATTTTTTATTATGTCGCATGCTCCAGAATCAACCATAGGTGCATAAAATGTCTAAATTTTATAAATGCACTATTCTTTGACTGCTAAATTATTATAAGAATCCAAAATGCTGCCCAAAATACAACCATTGTTATAAAAACATTTAGAAATTTTTTACTCAAAAACAATCAACTTTTAAAAATAATTACTAAGATATAAAAAGTGCTTAGAATTATTCAAAGAATGTTCCTGATTTTTTCAGAATTTTTTGTTGATTTATTTTTGATTTTTGGTTTTTTGTATTTTTCATTATTCAGCAAAATTGAAAAAAATGCTTTGAAAAAATCGGAAAATATGTACGCATATTGCTTGATCGATTCTAGGCGTTCATTGTTGTTTCAATAATTTTTCTAACAGTTATTTGTTACTCAAAAAAAAAATTCATGAATTTAAAAAATTATTTAATAATGTTGAGAATATTTTAATGCAAAAAATTTTGAAATTACAAGGTTTCAATTTGGTGTAAAATACCTGGGAAAAATTCAAATAATGTCAAAAATAAAATTTTTTCAGATATTTTCAATTTTGCTAAAAATCAAAAAAATACAAAAAACAAAAAAATCAACAAAAACTTCTGAAAAAAATCTGAAACATTCCTTGTATAATTTTAAACACTTTTTATTTCTAACAATTATTCGTAAAAGTCGATTATTTTTGAGTAAAAAATTTCTAAATATTTTTATAACACGTGCATTTTGCGCGCCATTTTGAATTCTCATGATAATTTAGCGATGAATGAAGAAATGCATTTACAAAATTTTTATGATATGGAAATAAATGTTATAAAAAAAAATTGAAGATATTTTCATGTTTTTTTAATATAAAAACAGCCATGTTGAATTTTCCTTTGTTCGAAAACAAAATGTAACCTCAAATTCGGAAAAAGCATACTCAAAAATACTATAATACACTAGCTTATTATGAATTCTCTTTGTTTTTGCATATGAAAAATATATTTGAAAATAAAAAAAAAACCATGTAGCCAGTAGTTCTTTATGAGACTGGAGCGTATCCTCCATTTTTAATTAGTTCGCCGAAATGCCGCCAGTGCCGCATGGTCAAAGTAAAATCCCAATATCTAACGACACTAACGCTCTTGCGTCGATTTCAAGAACTAGTTTTCATGTATAAAACTCTAAAGTCCAGCGTAACAAAACGTTAGAAAAATAGGTTATGTTATATTTAGTTTGTGTTGTCGCGATCAATTCATTTTCACAGTGTTATTTATATACATTAATTATTATTCAAATAATAATGGGCTCGAAAGAAAATATAACACCGGCAACAAAACCAACTTCGACTAATAATACTAAACCATATGGAAAAATTGTATTTACATTACAAAATTGCCTTTATCCAGATGAAAAACTTAATTCAACACCGTCTCAATTAGACGGTTTGGATGCAGAAACTGAAACTGATTTACGAATTTTAGGATGTGAACTTATACAAACTGCGGGGATATTATTAAAATTACCCCAGGTATTTATTTTTGATGAATATTTATTTATATATTAGCGTATTTTTTTTTAATTTTCGTCTTTTTATCACGATGCATAAAAACAAACATAACCTCAAATTTAGACTTGAATAATATTTCATACTACAAATTAACGATATATTTTGATAATTTCCAATATATTTATACCAGAATATGTTCATAATATTTGTTATTAATGTTTTTTGGTGTTTTCTATAATTATTAACAAAGAAAAACTTCATTAATTTTCATTTTTTTCTCATTTTTTAGGTGGCGATGGCAACAGGCCAAGTAATATTCCAAAGATTTTACTACAGCACATCATTAGTAAGACACAATATGGAAACAACAGCGATGGGCTGTGTTTGTTTAGCTAGTAAAATTGAAGAGGCTCCAAAACGAATTCGTGATGTAATAAATGTTTTTAATTACGTCAAACAAGTTAATAGTCAAAAGTAAGTATAAAATAATATTATAGATATAGAAAGAGACAAAAAATTATAAAATTTTAACATATCCTTGTCTTACCCCCTCTTTCGTCCAAAATTCTTCTGACAGATTTCCTCCCACCTTCACTTTGTTTTTCGTTTCTTTATACAGCTCTTTTACTCTTTCTATTAATCCCTGCCTTACCTCTCTTTTTTCATGACCTCCCACAACACTTCCCTGTCCACACTGTCAAACGCGGCTTTTAAGTCTGCGAAGAAGGTAAAGAGTTTTCCCTTTTCCTTCGTCAGCTCTTTCTCCACTATATGTCTCAGTATGTAAATATCAATTGTGCCCCTCCCTTTTCTGAACCCTGCCTGCGTTTCCGGTAGTATTTTCTTCTTTTCTACTTCTTCTCTTAACCTTTCATTCAGAGTCATTGCATATGCCTCTGTAATTTTCCGCGTTGTCTTTATCCCCCTTTTTGTGCAGAGGCGCAATTAACCCTGTCTTCCAGTCTTTTGGCATTCCTTCTCCATTCCATACTCTTTTCATTATGTTACATATCTCTTGCTCCGTTCCTCCTTGCACGTACAACCACGCTTCATTTGGTATCCCATCTTCCCCAGGTGCTTTTTTCTTCTTCAGCTTCCTTATCTGCTTTCTTATTTCCTCCTCACTTACTTCTTTTTCTTTTTCTTCATCCTCGTTTTCCTCCTCTCTTCTCCAGTTTCCTACTGTCTCTTCCGTTGCTCCTTTTAGCAGTTGACAGAAGTGTTCCTTCCACAGTTCCATTCTAATGTTCTTGTTTACACCAGGCCTTGCCTTTCGCTACTTGTTGATAAACTCCCAAATCTTTTTTTCTGTCTTCGCTTCCTTTATCTCCGCGAGTTCTTCTTCTTGTTTTTTCGTCGAATTTCTTTGAATTTTTTTCTCTCTTTTAGATATTTTTCTTTATCCGTCATTCCTTTCCTCCATTTCTTCAGTTCCCTTTTGAGTTCTCTTTTCTTGCTCTTGCACTCCTTGTCCCACCCTTTTCTTTGCATGACTTCCACTTTTTTTGGTCATGCTGTTGTGTATTATTCTTTTCATTTCTTCCCACCTTTTGTCGATATCTGTCTCTTCTTCGAATGTTTTGCCCATGGTAGCCAGTTAGAAACTTGTCTTACTTCTTTCGTCCCAGTTTATTCTCTCTCCTACCTCTTCTTCTACCTTTTTGCCCTTCCCGATCAATCTATTTTCCAGCTTACACATTATCGGCATGTGATCCGATTCCACCCTGTCTATCACTTTTAGCTCCTTTATTTTTTCTGTACTTTCTATGCTCACTAATACGTAGTCGATCACCGATTGCCCTATTTCTGATATGAACGTGTAATTGCCTTCTACATCCCCATTTAATATATACCACGCTTCCTCTTCTGTCATTCTGATTAGTATTTCTCCTTCTGCGTCACATTTTTTATCTTTCGAGCATCGCTTACCTTCTTCCTCGTTATCCCCCATGTACCAACCTCCTTTGCATCCAGTCCTAGCGTTAAAGTCTCCTCCTATTATTAAGCTTCTTTGGTCATTTTCTTCACTTATCTCTTTTAGTATTTTTCTAATCTTCCCTTTATTATATATTGTCCAAATTGCCCATGCTTCTCCTGCTATCTTGACTAGGTTTTTTACCGCATCAACGATATCTTCTTCTTCCCTCTCCTTGATTTCAATATCCTTTCTTACTCTTGTTATTATCCCCCCGCTTGCTCTTCCTGTTTTTTCTCCCTTTTTCCCGGCCTGCACTTCCATTTGTATTCCTTTGGTAATCTGTTTTCGAGTTTTTCCCAATTTTTCTCTTCTACCCATGTCTCTGTTAAGCCTATTACATCATATTGCTTTACAAAATTCCAGAAATCTGCGTCTTTCTTCACTATTCCCGCTACATTCCAAAATTTTGCTTTAAACACCTCCTCTTTTTTCTCTGCTTCTTCAGCTTTGCTTTCTATAAAAAATATTCTCCTTGATCTTCTTCTCTTTCTCATTCTCTTTTTATTTCTTCCCACCGTATCCATTTCCCATCTACACACATTTTTCTGTATCCTATCTTTACTCTATGATTTTCTCTCCTTGCCACCTTCGCCGCTTGTACGATTTTCCTCTGTACCTCCCTTTCTTCTACTGTCAAATCGTGCTCTATGTATATTTCGGTGTTTGCCAATTTGTTTTTGCTCCTCATTATTTTTTCTTTCACCTCCCATTGTTTGAGTTTTATTACTGCCACCTTTTTCTCTTTCCCGCTCACCCATACATCTTTCGTTTCGATTTTTACTCCGAATTTCTCCTCTAGCATTTTCCCCGTTTCCATTTTCTGCTCATTTTACGTTCCTTTCAATCCTTTTACCACTATGTTATTTTTCTTTTCTGCTTTTATTTGCCTTTGTTTCATTTGCTCTAATCTCCCTATTTCTGCCTCTATCTTCGCCTGTTGTTGCTGCATCTTTTGCTTCTCTTCTTCCCACCTACCATTTTCATCACCTTCCATATTCCTCCGCTCACCTATCTCCACATTACGTAGTTTTTCCTCCATTGCATCAATGCGTTCTATCATCTTGTTTTTCTCTTCCTCCCATTTTTTGTCCCTGTCTGCAATACTCTCCCTTAACCGGTCAAACACTTTTTTGATTTCCTCTTTATTTGCTCCCATTTTCTCATTCATGCCCTTTAACTCATCCATGATAACACTCAGGGCTTTTTCTATGCTTGATGTTTCCTCCTTTTCATTTCCTGCCGCACTCCTGGTGAATCCGTCAATTTTCTGTTTTTGACTGCTACCGGCCTCTTTCAGCTTACTGTGCGTTGTTGGCCGCCCAGACGCCTTCATCTCCTCTACTTTGCCCATCACTTGCTACTTTACCGATAGCTTCTCCTCACTTCCCTCGCTTTTTCGGCGTGCAAACCTAACCTCACTCCGTCGCTTTTCTTCTTTTGACCTGAGGTTTTTCACCCCTTTTCCACTTTCTCTTTCCTATTATCGCAAAACTTCCGTACTCTTTCCTCTTCACTCGACACCCAAAAACTTTTTGATTTCTCTTTTCTTTCCACGTTTATCTCCCTTTTTTTTTTTGCTCCAACACTGCACTCAACTTCTCTATAAATAATTTATCTACATATTTATCTATTATAAATAATTTTTTTTTCTTTTTTTTTATCTTTTCCAGACCAATACAACCAGTAATTCTTGATCAAAATTACGTAGCACTAAAAAATCAAGTGATTAAATCCGAACGACGTGTATTAAAAGAATTGGGCTTTTGCGTTTATGTTAAAAATCCACACAAAATAATTGTAATGTACTTACAAGTATTGGGATATGAAAAAAATCGTGCATTAATGCAACAATGTTGGAATTATATGAATGATTCATTGCGTTCA
>JAQQBS010001476.1:0-10548 GCA_030347275.1 Microctonus aethiopoides | reverse complement strand
ACTCTTAAAACATCAAAAACTAACATTTTTTTACTCGAGACTCAAAAAAAAAATAGTCGGTTTTTTTGCGCCACCCTATTATACATATATATACATATATGTATAATTTATATATATATACATATTATACATATATATACATATATGTATAATATCCCTAGGCATTGCCAAAATTTCCCTCGAGCTCGGAGGCTTTGAAATTGACCACAAATAAAAAAAAATCAACCTTCTTGTTGGTACATACAGTTTATTGAATTGACCAATCAAAACAAACGAGAATGTGTAGATAATTGCCAGAGAATTTTTTTTCTTGCCAATTTGTCGGTGATTAAATGTTTCGAAAAATAAAAAAAATCTTCAGGCTGCACTGGGTGAAAATAAAATTTTTTACATTGAAAAAAAAAAATTTTATTTGTTAGAGTAACCTTTAGGATTTAATTTTCACAGGCAGCGATTGATCAAAGTAATTAATTTTCGTCCCCTTTGATAAATAATCACATGTATTAAATTAGAATAATTAAATTTATGTTTAATATTACAAACACTATAAGGATTAATCACAAATGAATTTAATTCAACCATGAATCGACGCAATGATTTAAAAATAATAAAAAT
Source organism: Microctonus aethiopoides (assembly GCA_030347275.1). NCBI lineage: Eukaryota > Metazoa > Arthropoda > Insecta > Hymenoptera > Braconidae > Microctonus > Microctonus aethiopoides. The sequence continues at coordinate 9,933 of JAQQBS010001476.1, read as the reverse complement.
ATAATTTACTAACAATAAAATAGTCTAATTGAAGTAAAATAAATTGAAGTAAATTACACCTATATTTAATTTAATTTTCCAATTTATATATTTATTTATATAAATTTGCTTATAATTATTTTGTATCCACTGGGATCAATGGTATTAATTAGTCTTATTTTTTTCAACGAGATAAATTTGTAGTGAGTCAGTATAAATTCAATAACAAGCCATTATTATACTGGCATTCATTAGTGATATTAACTAGCTCTCTTCAAAAGAGATAAAATATTCATTAACAAATATTTCGTCGGTTTGAAATTAAATTTCTACTTTATATATTTATTTTGTTTTTCATGAAATAGTAAGTAAAACTTTAAACCCAACAACTTTTTTTCTATTTAACCACAGAACAATACAGACATTTCTTTTATCAAAGTCAGAAAGAAAAAATATTTATGTAAACTAAAAAAAATAAATTTAATAAACGATAAAAATTCTTTGATAAATATATTTTAAAGTAAACATTAATCCAAAAGGCCAATCATACACAAACATTTTTATAACTTTATTTATTTATTGTGTTTTATTGAATAAATGGATTGATGGATAATGAAATTATTTTGTTATTTGATCTGCAGTTATATTATATCCAATGACTTCACAGTAATTTACAATTTTACTCACGTATTATTGTTGGGTTTGTTACAAATAGCAGAAATTGAAGCACAATGTTGCGAAGTGGAATGAAATTCTCTGGTATACATATAGAAATATATATATATATATATATATATATATACATATATGATTGTCTGCACTCAGAAATTTGTTGCAGAACAACCATTCAATCTCTATATCTGTCATAGTTCAACCTCTATATTCATCATACTCGATCTTTCTCACTGATATTTCATTTCCTTTTATTATTTACTCTTTTTATATGTATTTACCTAGTATACACATAGGTATACTTACATTCACCTATATTTATGTATAGATATATTTTTTTATATCTGCTTCGAGATAAAGTTGCCTTACTGCGAGCTTTCAACTTGATGGGTATCGAATTATTTATTATGTAATTAATTTATGATTTTGTCAAATTATTTATTTTTGTTTATATTAGTTTATTGTATTTATGTATTATATTTATGGATGAACTAATAATGATTAATTTTAATAAGCAATTTGATAATAATTTAAATAGATAATATTTTATTTCATTTTTTTAATTTATTATTTGCAGTTTTTTATTTATATTTGTAGAATTTAGTAAGTATTGGAATTAATTTGTAGCGTTTTTTGAATTATAAATAACGATAAAAACGCTACGAATTAATTCCAATTATATATCTTTGTTTACATTAGTTTATTGTTTTTATATATTATTTTTATTAATAAATCAACTATTATTAATTTTAATAAGCAATTTGATAATAATTTAAATAGATAATATTTTATTTCATTTTTCAAATTTACTATTTGCAGTTTTTCAATTAAATTTGTCAAATTTAGTAAATGTTGGAATTAATTCGTAGCGTTTTTTGAATGATAAATAATAATAAGAACGCTACGAATTAATTCTAATTATATATCTTCGTTTACATTAGTTTATTGTTTTTATATATTATTTTTATTAATAAATCAACTATTATTAATTTTAATAAGCAATTTGATAATAATTTAAATAGATAATATTTTATTTCATTTTTTTAATTTATTATTTGCAGTTTTTTATTCAAATTTGTCGAATTTAGTAAATGTTGGAATTAATTCGTAGCGTTTTTTGAATTATAAATAACGATAAAAACGCTACGAATTAATTCCAATTATATATCTTTGTTTACATTAGTTTATTGTTTTTATATATTATTTTTATTAATAAATCAACTATTATTAATTTTAATAAGCAATTTGATAATAATTTAAATAGATAATATTTTATTTCATTTTTTTAATTTATTATTTGCAGTTTTTTATTCAAATTTGTCGAATTTAGTAAATGTTGGAATTAATTCGTAGCGTTTTTTGAATTATAAATAACAATAAGAACGCTACGAATTAATTCCAAAAAATTAATTAATTTTACGAATTTAATTAAAAGACTGTAATCAGTGAATTTAAAAAATAAATTGAAATATATATCTATCTAAATTATTGTCAGATTATTTATTATAATTAATCATTATTGGTTTATTAATAAATATAATACATAAATCCAATAAACTAATGTGAACAAAAATACATAATTGGAATTAACTCGTAGCGTTTTTTAGCTTTATTTGTCATTCAAAAGCGCTACGAATTAATTCCAAAACCCAACATAAATGAACGTTTTTTTTTTTTTACTTCTTTGTCTTTTGGTTAATGGGTAATTACTGTAATTGTTTGTACGATAACTGAATACCTAATTACTGTGAGGCATTAGACATTGTTGAGGAAAGATAACAAGACAAAAATAAAAAAAAATATGTGTATAATGAAACAAAGAAAAAATAAATAGATGATAGGAAAAAAATTACGTTTATTTGTGTGTCTGTTTGGTGGTGTAAAATCTGTCGTGTCGTTAGACGGTCTGGAACGACAGGTCATTAGACGAGTTAATGTGGCACATGAATTTTGATCACCGGCGCCATGTACACGTTTTGCTCGAGTTCATTTGACAACATAGTAAAATCCTAGATCATAATTATATATGCTATGTCGTATTGTTTGTGAGAAAAAAAAAAGAAACTATTGTTTAATAATTATTATTCATTTTAATTTTATTTAATTATTAATTATAATTTCTTTTGAAAGACATATGAGGGGGGAATTTAATGACGACAATTCCGCTTCGTTAACTTAGAATTTAATATTATATTTTAAATATTTAAATAATTTTCATAATTAAATTATTTTATGCAAACATTCAATGTTTTTAATTAATTTTAAATTTATTTAATCAAAACTGAGAATTTTCAATTGTCTAAATTCCAATTGTTATAAAAAAAAAATCGATATCTACAATAAAAAATAAAAAAATAAATAAATAAAAATAAAAAAAAAATTTTTTTTTTTTAATTAAAAAAAAAATATTTTATAATAAATTTTATATAAAGTGGATATAGATAAAGTAAAATATACGATAATAGTTGAGTATCGTGTAACCCATTTAACGAAGATAATAGATATATACTGTAGTATCGATTGGAATTTTATGATTGCAAGTAGAAAAAATTTACATTGGTCAGACGAAGCGTGTAATAAAGTGATGAAACGTTTATTTATACCTTCAAGTACATATGCATATGTATATTGTATGTGTATACATATATCTACATATTAAATAAATTTTATAAATAGATTTAATAATAATTTACATATTATATTATAAAGTTTATTGATTGAAATATTCAAAATAAATAAGTCAACACGAATTTGCATTTAAATATGTTTTGTCGTTGGAAATAATGAGAATTTATAATTTAATTCAGTGTTTAAGAATCAAGTGAGACAAGATAGAGACATAAAAACATAAATACTTTCGTATATAAAATTTAAATAATTTTACTTGTACAAATTAAATATTAAAAACTAACTAAAATTGCAGACAATTTTCAAGTGATGAAAATGTTTTAGTAAACTCAAGTAACGAAAGTTTTCTCTGTAAAATAAACTTTATTATAATTTATAACAATAATTAAAATATCCTGAAATAAATAAAATATTTTAATCTTTCACATTTATTTTTAATTTATTTAAAAATTTTAATATTTCATATTTAAAATATTCGAGTTTATTTTTTATAAAATGTTGATGAGGATTTTCTGAGATTTTTCAGATATGTTTTTGACAGGAATATTGTCTCTAGTTTATAGAAACAAATACAGACACTATACACATGTGTATGTAAACATATTGGTATAAATGTATGTATGTTAATGGTACACTGCGCATATTCACCTGAGGTAGATGAAAATCCACTACAATAACAAACAATGTAAGTACTTATATAAATGTTCTTGTATAGTAAACTACATTTCTCGTGTGTCTAATAAACGTTGTTATTGTATATCTTTTATGCCATGTTAGGATGAAGACGATAATTATATAAAGACTTGTATAAGTTAGTTTTGTAATTACAATTTTGATAGTGTTGAATTATTTTTTATTGTTGAATTATTTTTTATTTAATTGTGGTAATAGCAGAAGGAAATTCGTACAAGGGAAAAGAAATATTTGTAGTTGATATTATAATAACAATAAATTGTAGAATATATCGGTTGTTAATTTAGAATTTTTATTAATTATAAAATAATTTAGTAAATTATTTTTAAATATTTATTCATTATTTTTCTGATGGATTGAATATTTTTTTTTTTGGTGTATTATTTTTTAGTAATGCTGAATATGAATTAAATAATTAGTATTGTTAATGGAATTAATTGTTATTAATTTTGAAATTATTAAAAATAATTTTTATTTTTATAGGAGAAATAAATTTTTTATTAATTATTAATGACAATAGGAAAAAAAATTCGTACAGTGGAAAATAAATATTTGTACCTGATATTATAATAACAATAAATTGTAGAATATATCGGTTGTTAATTTAGAATTTTTATTAATTATAAAATAATTTAGTAAATTATTTTTAAATATTTATTTATTTTTCTGATGGATTGAATATTTTTTTTTTTTGTGTATTATTTTTTAGTAATGCTGAATATGAATTAAATATTTAGTATTGTTAATGGAATTAATTGTTATTAATTTTGAAATTATTAAAAAGAATTTTTATTATAATTATTTTTATAGGAGAAATGAATTTTTTATTATTTAATAATGACAACAGCAAAAAAAAAATTCGTACAATAAAAAAAAAATGTTTGTTGCTAATATTATAACAACAATAATTTTCAGAAAATATTCATTTAATATAAAATAATAATTAAACTAATTATACAATAATTTAGTATATTATTCATAAATTTTAATTAATTAATTAATTCATTTATTTTTCAATAATGCTGAATATAAATTAAAATATTTAATATTATCAATCAAATCAATTGTTATTATATATGAAATTGTTAATTTATTTTTGTTTACATTAGTTTATTGTATTTATGTATTATATTTATAGATGAACTAATAATGATTAATATCAATAAACAACCTGATAATAATTTAAATAGATAATATTTTATTTCATTTTTTAAATTTACTATTTGCAGTTTTTCATTTAAATTCCTCAAATTTATTAAATATTGGAATTAATTCGTAGCGTTTTTGAATGACAAATAACGATAAAAACGCTACGAATTAATTCCAATTATATATCTTTGTTCACTCTAGTTTATTGTATTTATATATTATATTTATCAATAAACAAAAAATGATTAATTTTAATAAACAACCTGATAATAATTTAAATAGATAATATTTTATTTAATTTTTTTAATTCACTATTTGCAGTTTTTCATTTAAATTCCTCAAATTTAGTAAATATTGGAATTAATTCGTAGCGTTTTTGAATGACAAATAACGATAAAAACGCTACGAATTAATTCCAATTACATATCTTTGTTCACTTTAGTTTATTGTTCATTATTAAAAAGACTATTGATAATAACTATTATAATTATTTATAAATGGCGGAAAATATTTTTCTTTATTCCAACATGTAATATAGATGACATTATTCCACGCTGAGATAAATAAAAAAATTGTTATTACGTTGATGTTGAAACACAAATAAACTGTGTATTTATATTTATAGATATATATTTCATTTATTGCATTTTTTTTATACTGTGAACTCTGTCGACCGCGATGATAGAACAGCTGTTCCAGGCGAGAGAATGTGCGACAGTTCTCACCCCAATGCTGTCGTACCAACGACAAACAATGTCTCAACAATGACAAACCGTGCCACTTTTCCTCTTTTCATCGTCTTTTATAAATATATGTAATACATATGTATATATGTTTGTTGTATTTTTATGTTGTATACAATAAATACAAACAACTATTCACTAGTTTTATTTTATTTTTGTTTTTTTTTTTTATTTATTTTTTTTTTCGTTACAATGAGAAAACATTTTATAAATTAAGTGGAAAGTAAAAAATAAGGGTTGAATAAAATATGTTTATGTGTAAGTAAGGCAGTCTATTTCCCTTGTAAAAACAAGACGTCGGTAAACCACTCTTAAAGTTTTCCTCTGTGATAAATTAATTTAATTTATATTAAAGAAAAAAAGAAAAAAAAAGAAGAAAAAATCGTATGGAAATTTTTAAACTTTTTTTTGAAGGAGAATGAATGTGACATCAATGTATTATAAATTTATAATATTGTTAGAATTCAAATTGACATTAGAAGCGAGAATTAAAAATTAATTAAAATACTTGATAAAATTTGATGGAAAAAAAAAATTGAAAAAATAACAAAATTTTTAAATTAATTGAAACAATTAATAAAATTGTAAATGTGAAATATAATTAATTAATAATTAAAGCGAATTGTATAAATTTTATGTAACCTGTATAAATATTAATTAATTTAAAACTCAATGTTAAATATTTATTTTGCTGTTGGTTTTTAAATTAATTAATTAATATTTTTAATTCATGTTGACTGGATTGATGAAATAATAATTTATTAGAATTTTATGTTATCTCTGAAAATCATAAAAATATAAAACAAAAATTTATAGGAATGTATAAATCATAAATTTATTTTTTTATTTTTTGTTGATTACTTTCAATATTTCATTCGAGTATCAATTTTTCCAGCATGAAATATAAAATAAAAATGTTTGGCTGAGACGGTGCGTGATATAGAAAATGAATGATTCTAATATACTGTATTGAAAGGCAATCGAGAGTAAAAAGCAAAGAAATAGCATAGCAAAGACGTGGATAAAGTGCAGGAGAGTAAAAATTCAGTGAGAAAATTCGTGAGCATTTGGCTGGCTTTGAGCGGAAGTAAATGATCAGCTGAAATTTGTCTGCACTTACAAAAAAATCTCCACATAAAAATAAAATTATATTTATTTTAATTCAACAGATTGATTAAAATGCATGCATATTTACAATTATTCCAAAACAAATATGTATAATAATAAACAATCTTACTCCCGCGAAAAAAAAAAAAAATATTTTATTTGTTCTTCAACAAAATGTAATTTTAATATTATTCAAAACTCTTCAAATTTTACCTTCATGCAAAATTTTTTAAATTAATTTAATAACTTATTCACAAAAATATCATGTTAATTCGACGATTAAAATACATTCTACAAATACACACGCGTATTTGTAAGAATATACAATACGGTAAATTATAATTGCCATGGCACGTACCGCATGGTTCTCTAAATACACACATACAGTCTGGTTTTTTTCTTCCTACTCTACTGTCGACATACTCAAATACGTGCTTCACCTCCATACATATTAAAGTGTACATATACATACATACATACATACATACCTACACACAAATATATCTATATACATCCACTATTCCCTAGTGTATTTATTATTACTGTAGTAGAATTATTACAATATAAACTTCAACCCTTCTGTTTCGTGTTTATTTATGCTCGTGATGATTGTCTATTTAGTCTGTATAAAAATTTACCAATTAAATTAATTAAATAAATAACAGAAATGTCACAATTATTAAATAATATATATCCCTGAAAAAATTATATCGGAAATTTATTATATTATAAAATAAACTATAATTAATCATATAAAAAAAATATTATTTGTAATTATATTAAAATTATTATTATTATTATTTACTATTAATAATCAATAATGTATAATAATGATAATAATAAAATTAATTGTAACAGGAATAAAAATAGTAGTAATAGTAATAAATAGTGATTATAGTAATAGTGATACTAGTAAAAGTAATAATAGTAATAGTAATAACAGTAATAATAGTAAAAAGATATAGTAATAGTAATAGTAATAGTAATAACAGTAATAATAGTAAAAAGATATAGTAATAGTAATAGTAATAGTGATAACAGTAATAATAGGAAAAAGATATAGTAATAGTAATAGTAGTATTAGCAATAGTGATTATAGTAATAGTGACACTAGTAAAAGTAATAATAGTAATAGTAATAGTAATAGTAATAGTAATAATAGCAATAGTGATTATAGTAATAGTGACACTAGTAAAAGTAATAATAGTAATAGTAACAGTAATAGTAATAGTAATAACAGTAATAATAGTAATAATAGTAAGAAGAAATAGTAATAGTAATAATAGCAATAGTAATAATAGTAATAATAGTAATAATAGTAAAAAGAAATAGTAATAGTAATAGTAGTATTAGTATTATTTGTTTTAATTCATATCATTATTCCTGTTAGTATATTACTATTATTATTTGTACTGTTATTACTATTACTATAACTATTACTATTACTATTATTACTTTTACTGTTAATACTATTGTTATTATTATTTTTACAAGTATGACTATTACTATAATCACTATTATTTACTATTACTACTATTACTACTATTCTTATTCCCGTTATAATTACTTTTATTATTATCATTATTATACATTAATGATTGTTATTATTATAAAAATATATTTGAATAATTATAATAAAATAAAATTATATTTGTTTGTATTTTTCATTAAAATAATGGACGACCTTATAAATCTTGCGTGAATTTTGGAACAATCTTTATCAATTTTTTCCAAATTTATATGTTTCACTATTTCATATAAATAATAACTATATACATTCGTTATTTGAACTATTGTATTTTCTTCTTGCATGTAATTTGAGTAGTATATGTATATATATATATATATGTATATGTGTGCGTTTATGCATAGTTGTGATAATCGTCTACTCATATACACGCTCTGTGGCACGTTGAGACTCTTGGGATTTCAAAGGGTGGACACACTACCGTACACAAAGCGTCGAGTTGGGAGATGACAAAGAGGAGATACTGCGTATATATTTATACACAGTATATAGTGTGAAAATGACAGAGGTAACAAGATAGAGTGTGTACAGAGTACGAGGGAACGAAGATGAAAAAGGATAAAAATGTCGGAGAGGGGAAAAAAAAAAAGGGAAAATTGTAGCGTTGCGACTCTGCGAGAGCTGATCTGCATTCGCTTTGACTTTTAAATTCAACGGACTCTACGTCTGCGTCTACGTCCGGCAATACGAGGGCGACACACAGCACCAACCCTCACTTGAGACCCGAGGCCATTTCAAGTGTGTCTGTATATGTATTTTACCCTCTCACAGTTGTTCTATAAGCACGTACGAACCCGTTTGTGCAAGTATATGCAGGTATATGTATGTATATTTTTATATATGTATGAATGTCGTACTTATATATTCTCTCGCTTTCAGAAAGAATATTTCCTTCGTAGAAATGACAGAGGGGTGCGAGCTGCAGTTTCACACTTCTACACTGACTTAGTATATGACATAGGGGCGCGTTCACGCCCTCGTTAACATTGTGTTGAGTTTGTCACTAAGCAAAATCCAGGCGGGAGTTGAAAGGCATTTTTTTTTTCTTTCGTTCTTTCTTTTAGACTTACTATTTATATTTTATTCATGTGCCTCTTTTTTTCCTCCCTTGTCCTGTAGAAACATGTGTATCCCTGTTCAGTGTATTGACCCAGTGTGAAACTCTTGACACTTTCATGAGTTTGTATCAACACGAGTGAATGATATTTAGGTCTAAAATTTATTCAATGGGACGAGATAAAAATTATGTTGATGTATATATATGTAATATATCGAAGAGCATAATATGTGCATATGTACATAGTAGAAAATATTATGCAAAAGTCCAGTGGGAATTTGTGTTGAAATTTTTTTTTAGGATAATTTTGTGTGGGATTTTAATTGAAGGGTTTGGGATGGAGAAATTATTTTGTGTGGAATGGATAGTGTTTTATG
>JAQQBS010000006.1:13092-23546 GCA_030347275.1 Microctonus aethiopoides | reverse complement strand
ATTGTGCATCCTTCCCTGGATTAGCGTGCACTCTGCCCGGAGTGAACCGGTCCACACCCTCCCAACCTTTGCCCCGGTACATGACACGGCAAGTAGCACTACTTGACGACTTGTACATCCTGGTGTAGACGGAGCGCAATCTGCCCGGATTGACACGCCTACACTATCCTCCCCACAACCCCTAAAGACGCAGCGCAATCTGCCCGGACTGACACGTCTTTCCACCACGTCCTTGAGCACCAGCCGAAGCAACTCCTCGTTTGTACTCTAATAAGTAATATTGTAAAACATAGAAGTATAAGCCGCATTTCATTGTACCGGTTATTTTGTAAGTATAATTTTATTGTAAACCTTGTTTTATTGGCATATTTTGAATATAATAATTTGTGTTTTGAATAAAGACGAAATAATCGTCAATAAAATTCGCAATCATTGCATCGTGACGCATACGGGGCCGCGGTAACGAAAGAATTGACCGGGTTAACGGTAATAATAGTACGTGTAGCGTAGCGTCGCGAGATAAACTAAGGCGTGTAGTATTAATTTAAGCCAGTTATTCCCTGGAATTGTGTAATTTAATTGTAAGAGAAAATGACAAATACAAATGTTTTGAATAAACAGTCGAAAGAATAGTAGAAAAAGTAAACCGTGTAAATTTGTTAGCGCTATCTTTCACCCTCACCCTGAAACGGATCCTGGAAGTTCGGCTGAGCACAGAGGCATTCACCGAGGGTACGCTGCGATTTCAAGCAGTCATAGAGAAAGATCGTTACAAGCCCATTTATGTTTTTGAATACGTATATTCATTGATGAAAAATCTCATGAACTCTCAAACGTACAATTCCATTGCAGCAACAATATGTGGGAGGTGATTGTGGCATTGGAACAGCGATGCGAAAAAGTTCCAATACTTACTTATTTATCGTCAAAAATCCATGGTCCGTCTTGCAATTGTTATAAAAAATCAACATTGGTCAACAACTTATACATTTCTCAACATGTTTCATTTATGTTTCATTGACGATAAACCTCATGAACTCTCCAACATATTATATGTTTGCGACAACAAGATGAAATGCCTGGTGGTGACATTCAAGTATAGCAATGCTGAAAAGTCCCGATACATATTCATATGCAGCCAAGAATCAATCTATTTCTACGACTGTGATAATAAATTAAATCAAAATTACGCAACAGCTAAAAAATTTTCTTATTAAAATTTTATTTATTATTATTGCGCAGTTTACAAATATGTTCGAACAAAACATGCTGAATGATATTATATTATTTGTTTAATTTTTAAATAAATTTGATATTTTGGTCGAGCTTGCACATGGTGCGTCCTATTTCTATACTACATTAGTCACTGAAATATAAAATAATATAGAATCATTTAGAAAATTCAAACCTCAATATTCTATATTTGTACAATTTGTTTACTCACTATAAATGGAGAAGGGGCTCGAAATGTCCACCATTTTCAGCAACGCAAGCACGCGCTCATTTCAGGAGACTATCGGTGCTCCTGGCACACGTCTGGGGCGATATTTGATGAAATGCCTGGGAGATTTTCTTTTCCAATACCAATACATTTTCGACAGGCGACTTGTATACAATTGATTTTATATACCCTCACAAAAAAAACCTAATGGATTTAAATAATTCACGCACGTGATTGGTGCACGTCACGCTTGTGTGTACTGGAGCACCATCTTGTTAGAACCATATTATGTCCGTGAAGGTGACCTCCTCAACTCCTGCATGTGCACATAGTCCCCACAAATGGTTCGTCAGGAACTGGTGATACAGCATGGTATTCAGAGTTGCTAGTACAAAATGGGGCCCAATTTGTAACAATTTTATTAATTATTTTAATACTATCATTTGTTTGTGACAAATCATTTACTTCTATTTGCTTAGCACTTTATCACCAATCATGCCTGCCCAAACGTTCTTCTTAAAGCGTCTCTGGACGATATTCTGGTCGTTGACGAGGAATGGATTCTCTACACTCCAATAATGATCGGCAAATAAATAATTTGTTGGAAAACTCATGACATTTTTCGTCAATGAAACATTAATGAAACATGTAGAGAAATGTATTAGTTGCTGCAACATCAACAGACATGTCCAATGTCGATCTTATTTTTTATAACAATTGTAAGACGGACCATGGATTCTTGACTATAAATAAGTAAGTATCGAAACTTTTTCAGACGCTGCTCCAATGCTACCATCATCTCACATATTGTCCCTGCAATGGAACTGTATGCTTTGAGAGTTCATTAGATTTTTCATCAATAATATATTCATAAACATAAATGGACTGAAAAGAAGTAAATTGTTATGTCATCATGTTACTACTGCGTCTGTACATTGTGATGTGGTGGCTTGCCACACATCTATAGTAATAAGTATGAGTGTGCGTGTGGACGAATGAGTTCGAGTGTGAGCGGTGGGAGCTGCTGAGCCGAAGATGGACGGATGGGGCCGAAGAAAAAAAGGACAATGCAGCGAGGCACGTCAGTGCATTTTTGACGAAAATTAATTAATTCCGGATTGACCACCATGGCGGACGCCGTGTAAACGAGGCGTATGAGACAAGAAAAAAAGATGGACGACGAAAACATCTGGTGTGTGCAATGAAGAGTGTGCTGGAGATGTGTGGAACAAGAATAAAAGTGAAATAATGCCAAGAAAACATCCTCAACAAGCGATGAATTATGTTATTGCCAAGAAAACGAGCAATGCATAATGTTGTCAGCCGGAGAATTGGATTAATTCACGGGCTCAATACGTGTGGGACCAGACGTACTTTTGCATCGGCACGTGGCGAGCCGCCATCGTCAACCATTTTTGCAGTCATTCAACAACGCAGGCACTGAATAAAATCAATTCCATGATTATTAACATCGAAGAGAAGAATTATCCGGATCCAAGATTAAATAAATTAATGAATGAGAGAAGAAGCTGCTGTGTATGTGATTCCAGTGGAGCAAGTGATTGGACAATGTGTGATTGAGAATGACCGAAAATAAAATTGTCGGGATAATAATTTAAATATTGTGTAAAAAAGAATGCAGAGTGAATTGAGTGAATGTTCGGATTTTTTATACATTGTTTATTCGGTATTATAATGAAAAATGTTTATTCGAGAGTGAAATGTATGAGTGAAAAAGATATTGTTTGAGTGAGAGAGAGAAAATTATTGTCGCACTGCCGTAGACCCGTCAATCGTCACGGCTAAAAATAAGAAAGAATATTATTTTATTATTGCATTGATAAAAGAAAGACATTGTTAATTTTCGAGTCATATTATTTTCAAGTATTATTATTTTTCATCCGGATTTTCTTTATTATAAATTAAATAAATATCATTATTATTGTCTTTAAAATTATAAATTGCTGAACGTTATTAGTGCTCATGTAATTTTATATTGGTTATTTATTGATTCCCCTTAGGGTTACAATTCCTTTTTACAATCTCCCACTTCCTTACACCTTACAACTAACTTCATCCTTATCCTACGCCCATCTCCACCATTACACCTCTCCTCTCCCCATTACACCTTCTCCTCTTCCCCGTTACACCTGTCTCCTCTCCGCCGCTAACTCCTCTCTCTGCTACGCCTCTCCTCTCCACCATGACTCCTTTTTTCTCCATGACACCTTCTCCACCATGACTCCTCTCCAACATGACACCTTCTCCACCATGACTCCTTCTCCACCATCACTCCACTCCTCACCACCATTACACCTTCCCTCCTCCATCTCTCACCCACGCCTTTCTTTACCCACGATGGGCCTGCCTGATAAAGGATGGTCCTACAGGCTAATATTTTTCTTTCGAAAAATATTTTCGCCCTGCCGGGATTCGAACCCGAGCCGTCCGAGTGCCAGACTTTTCCTCTAACCACTCGGCCGACCGACCAACTTGAACGTTATTATTGTATTTTGTTAGAAAAGATTTTCCCGATAATCTTTAGCCAATTTCAGGCAATCGGGGTGGCATCCCTTGCTGTTCCAAGGACAACGATAACGTTTGCGAAGTTTTTTACAGGGATAAAACCGAGCGACGTTACAACATATACTGCGGTAATCTACTGCCATTCAACGCGACAGAAGCAATAGGAATCACCTATTCATTCTCAAATTATTCATAAATTAAAAAAGAGTTGGTTATACAAATCATTTGTTTATAGAAAAACCCACAACGAATTAAACAAAAAATTGAAGGTTGAATAATTTGTTTTCAATCAATTTACAAAGTAGAATTTGCTTTTCTCCGATTCCCCAAATCTCATCATATGTGGAGAAGGAATAATTTCAATGAATAAAGCAAATTAGATGAACAAAATGCCATATTGACACATAGATCTTTCACCACAACCAAAGCACTTACCAGAAAATGTTATAAACATTATTGTGCATATTTCAAATAGAAATATAAATACTACTGTCCTCTTATTTATGACACAAGTAGCCTTTGGTGGTCATGAGGATTAAAGCAATAAAAAAAATTTTGCACACCTAAAATTTCAGTTGCTTCAATCACTACCGGTAAGTATAAAGCCTACAGCCTAAAATTTATTTAGAATAATATGAATGAAATTTTTTCCTTCAGAAAAATATAGAGAAATAAAATTATCATTGGAGAACGTTATGGAAATTTATGAATTAAAGAAAAATATTGAATTCAAAAATGATCAGATATGGAGCCAATATGTTGTTCAAATGATAGGAATTGAAGTGACAAAATACGAATAAAAAATGAAATTAACGACAAATCAATCATTTTACTAGCAAGACTCAAAGATGATAACTGTGAAAGATTAGTCACTACTTTCAACAAAATGACATATTCACGGAGTCTTTCAAGTAACAGAATCATCGAAAGTTGCCATCAGCAGTTTATTTTGAAGAGGAAAGTGCTCATGTTTTAAAAACTTCTTCCAGCAAAAATTAACTTGTAGCCCAGGAATTTTAGGTTTCATCTGCGCAATAATTCAAACCAAGCTGAATTTTTGTACACACCTTCATTACGGCATTGTTATGAAGATGTGAAAAATCGACATTGATATCGTGCCGGCTAAAAAAGTTATAGAGGTGAAAAGATCACGAAAATCAGTTTTTCGCGAATATCTCGCAACTTGTCGCTCAGAGGTCAATAGAGGTCATAATAAAAATTGTTCGTTATGAAATTATCTACAAAAAGTGCCTCTTGCATTTTCCTGTAACATCAACCGTTTTCGCAATAGAGCGCAGAGAAAGCGACTACAATGCACTCACATACGGTATTGTATACCGTATACCAAGGCATATACTCTATTGCGTTTTATTCATGATTGTAAGTGTTTAAAAAACTCATATTTTTTATGCTTGGGCGTTTTGTGGAAAATATACTCATATTATAGAGGTTTGGGAACTTAGTAAACGTTACTATATATTATACTAACGACCTCCACTGGCAGATTTTTCGCATTTTATAATTATGAGACCCGTCCCTTTATATCTGCTACTACCTGTCGGAGTGCAGTCGGACTGTGTTTAGCTCAGTTGAAATATATTTCTTGAGCGTTAAAGACGTTATTTCAGTAGTTTCATGCTCTTAAATAATTTTCATTATGAGTGATACGTGTTTTATATGCGAAGGATTGTTTTCGGATAGTGATGTTGTAGAAGTTAGGCGTGGTCTAGAAACATTAAAAAATAGTTGTATCGCAAGAGGTGACGGCAAAAATGAATATTTAAAAACTGTGACTTTTGTGAATGTTCATAGTAATTGTCGTAAAAATTATACGAACAATTTGAGTATTACAGCATTTAAACGATGCCAAGAGGAACCGAGTACATCAGTATCTCCACGTAAAAAAAGAATCAGTTCTTTTGATTTTAAAAAACTATGTTTGTTTTGTGGAGAAGAAGCGAGTGGAATAATTGAGAAAAAAAAGAAAAAAAATACAGACGCGTTATTACAGAAGTGAGTACTCTCGCATTTGAAGACACGGTGTTCAAAACTGCAGACGCGCGCGATGATAAATATGGAAGAAATGTAATGGAGCGTATCAATTCTGAGTATGACTTAGTATCTGTCGAAGCTAAGTATCATGGTAAATATTTTTCAAATTTTGTATTAGTGAGAGGAAGGGGTGACGCAGGCCGTCCATTGGACGATAATATCAAAATTGCAATGGAGAATGTTTTCCATTACATTGAAAATAATAGAACTGATTTTTTTTTTTACGTGGAGATATTGATGTACTCGGTTTCTCTTGGCGTCGTTTAAATGCTGTAATACTCAAATTGTTTGAATAATTCTTACGACAATCACTATGAAGATTCACAAAAGTCAAAGTTTTTAAATATTCAATTTTGCCGTCACCTCTGGCGATACTACTATTTTTTAATGTTTTATAGACCACGCCTAACTTCTACAAGATCACCATCCGATAACAATTCTTTGCATGTAAAACACGTGTCACTCATAATGACAATTATTTTAGAGCATGAAACTACTGAAATAACGTCTTTAACATTCAAGAAATATTTTTCAACTGAGCTAAACACAGTCCAATCTCACTCCGAAAGGGATGGGTCTCATAACAATAAAATGTGAAAAATCTGCCAGTGGAGGTCGTTAGTATAATATATAGTAGATTTTCTAAGTTCCCAAACCTCTATAATATGAGTATATTTTCCACAAAACGTCCGAGCATCAAAAATATAAGTTTTTTAAACTGTTACAATCATGAATAAAACGCCATAGAGTCTACGCCTTGGTATACGGTATACAATACCGTATGTGAGTGCATTGTAGTCGCTTTCTCTGCGCTCTATTGCGAAAACGGTGGATGTTACAGAAAAATGCAAGAGGCAATTTTTGTAGATAATTTTATATAGAACAATTTTTATAATGACCTCTATTGACCTCCGAGCGATAAGTTGCGAGATATTCGCGAAAAACTGATTTTCGTGACCTTTTGACCTCTATAACTTTTTTAGCCGGCACGATATCAATGTCGATTTTTCACATCTTCAACAATGCCGTAATGAAGGTGTGTACAAAAATTCAGCTTGGTTTGAATTTATGCGCAGATTGGTGTTTAAAATGTCTAAAATTCCTGGGCTATTGTAGCCAATTGAATATTAGTCAACAGTCATAAATTATTGTCAGTTGTACAGAAACCAAATATAATTTTTAATGTAATCCCAAATATAAAAGATTTCACTGGTCACTACCAATAATCATTGTGTAGAGAAAGTAAAGCGAAAAGATAGTGAGTGTAGGTAGGCGACTCAAGGATACTGACCTTACCTGACTCTTTCCCTTTCCCACAATATTTTTACGATGCTTTTGAGAAAAACACAATTCATATCTTACATGAAATAAATATAATGCGTATTGATCAAAACATTGACTAGCGCATAGTTTCAAAGCTGTAAAGTGGCTAAAATGGAGTCAAGTATGTTTTACGTTGATCATTAGCAAAAGAAAAATTAATTATGTTAAGTAAGAAGTTGATGACCTGCAGTAACCGCCATAGAAATTAAATTATATGTGCATGAAAAATTATGAGATTTGCACGTGTGCCAACTTTGGTGGAAATTATGCCTAATGAAAATATTGTAGTAAAAATTTAAAAGAATTAGATGTTACCAACTAAAACTTCAGCTAGTTTTAACACCGACCCTTTTTTCATAATGAATTACTCTTGGTTCCGACATTGGAGTATTGAATCCATAAATATTACTTGAAAATAAATCTTCTCTGTGAACAAATTTTATACAATATTTTGTTTATTCATCATTCAAAACAAAACTGTTATGACAATTTAATCGTCGATCAAAATAAATTGCAAAAATATTTGATATTTCTGAGTGATACAGTCGATTGTACTAATCAATCACAAAAGAATTCAAACAAATGACTTGTGCTTGAAAAAATATTAATTACTCAGTGACGCACAATTATTATACCCTTGCCAATGTTGAATAATTATTTCCAATAAAAACATCATTAATACCCATTAAAATTTGCAAATTATGTTGCAGTATCAATTGCAATTTAAGGGGGTCCTTCCGTGTGACGGCCCGTTTTTTGCCCATTTTTTGGAATTTTTTTTTGGAGAACAATGAAAACACACAACTTTGAACTATTTATTTGTTTATTCAACTAACTGTCGAGATGTTGTTAAATAAATTTGAAATGAAAATTTTCATTATAACGGAAGTTATATTACTTTTAATACACTAGTGATGAAAAAAAGTTTGTTTACTTTCTCCAGGATTCTGCCCGATTGGTTCATCTGAAAAACAAAATTCAAACGGCATTTTAATCTAGAATCCTAAATGCATGAAATGAACTATAATCATTTGAAAATATTGGAAATTAAATTTTTGGCAGACGTTTAAGAAAAAAATTGCAAATTTCATATTTTTTTTTGTTTTCGTAACAAAAAAAAATAGAAACACTTGGAATTTTTGCAAGATTCTAGTTCATTCCATGCGTTTGGATATACTGAGTATACTCTATAAATTTGAAGTGTATCGGTTGAACCGTTCTCGCGTTATGATGGAGACAAGTTTGAAAAACATAGTTTTGAGAAAAACG
The DNA here is from genome assembly GCA_030347275.1 of Microctonus aethiopoides. NCBI lineage: Eukaryota > Metazoa > Arthropoda > Insecta > Hymenoptera > Braconidae > Microctonus > Microctonus aethiopoides. Next base: position 14,935 of record JAQQBS010000006.1, on the reverse strand, counting down.
CGTTCAAAGTTTGAAGTACGGTTGAAACTATGAAAATCTCAACTAACCATCAATCTGCGATGCCTGGTCCATAAAGTATTCCTTCCTCTTTCTCTCGAAAGTTTTGTAAATTCGATTGGGCCTTTCTCGCTTGGATTCTGGCTTTTTTTTACTGCGTCACTCGTGCGTTGCTCGGAACGCGCTATACGCCAATCATCACGATGGATTGCATATGTGTGCGCTTCGCGGCCAATAGAGCATCCCATTATTGACAATATTTTAATTACACTTTGAAAACCTTCGTTGAATATGATGACTGATAGATATGTAGCAATTTCAACGATTTTGAAGCCGGAGTGAAGATGCTTCGGTGCGAAAGTCCAAATCAATGAGTTCAGAGATTCGTTATTATTTTGCGTCTCCGCACCTAAACAACGAGTCAGCAATTCATCTCTTGTCAAATCTTCATAAGTGGGTTTTATCGCTTTTTGTACTGCTGGTAATAAAGGTGGCTTGTCGTGATGGAATTGAACGAGTTCATCTTTAGCTTCAGCTTGGCGCCATTTGCACCAGCTGTATTCGCCTTCCGGACAATATTTACGCTGAGGATTTTCGTCGGATGGACATTTATGATGGAATGTAGCCCAAATTTCTTTCTTCATTTTTTCAATGCAATCTGGGTGTCGCCGAATAGCCAATCCGTAGTACCTTGTCATTTCTGTGATGAGTTTGTTAGTCAATTTGCCCGCACCTTTTCCACCGATCCCTTTATTTTTTTGATCTTTTTTTGCATTACGGAGTCGTGTCCTCATCCTTTTTTCTACGTGTCCCACGCATTCTTTCTTTATTACTGTTTCTTCGTATGGTTTAGAATCTAAAATCCCCTTGAAAGTTTTACGATCACCATCACCTATATTTGTAAGATATTGGACGCCATGTTTTTCTATCGACCTTGCAAACATTTGTGTGATCGCACTTATTTCCATTTTACACGAGCTTCCAGAATGGTTTATGCTGCATTCACTTTCATGTGCTTCATACCAGATTTCATGCTCTAGTGATTCTGTTTTTCTCTTATTTCTCCAATTATTACATACACTGCAAAAACTGCTCATAACCATGGCATCTAAAACTTTTCCAGTGTATTTCCCAATCAACGAAGAAACTCCAAATAAAGATGAGAAGCCTCGTTTTTTTCAAGTGCCATCACCTGACACTGCTAATTCATCACGAGGCTTTCCAGCTTCTTCGTTCATATTTTTCTCTTGCGTGGCAGCAAATTTTATTACATGGTCAAAAACTGAAGATGCAGCTACATGAATATTCTCTAAAAGCGCATAAGACGTCGAATTACCAATCCCTGAACATTGTAACGGTGCTTAGTTTTGTCCCTCAAAACTAGCCACAGTTATTGTTGTCCATGGTGCTGCAAGAGATGCCACCCCGATTGCCTGAAATGGCTTTAAGATTATCGGGGAAATCTTATACAAAATAACACAAGAATGATATAATTCGCACAATATTTATGAAAACAAAATAATAATATGATTTATTGATAATTGAGAAAGCCAGACATTGAACAAATAATAATCAAATAATGTTTTTCTTGAATAATTTTAAATGAAATAAATCGTTCTTATTTTTGGCCGTGAAATATGACGGGTCTACGGCGACGCAATAAATTCCGTTGAGCGATATAAAAATTATCTTTAATCATACAATAATTATTAATTATTATTATTACTTATTAATATTTATTAATCTTATTTTTAATATTTTATTATAGTGAATTTTATTAATGCAAAGATTGCGCTGTGGAAAGATAGTAACAATTAAACAAAATGACTCGCCACGCGTTGCTTCT
>JAQQBS010000055.1:443-10551 GCA_030347275.1 Microctonus aethiopoides | reverse complement strand
CCGACGCTTGGCGAATTCTGCTTCGCAATGATAGGAAGAGCCGACATCGAAAGATCAAAAAGCGACGTCGCTATGAACACTTGGCCGCCACAAGCCAGTTATCCCTGTGGTAACTTTTCTGACACCTCTTGCTGAAAACTCTTCAAGCCAAAAGAATCGATAGGCCGTGCTTTCGCAGTCTCTATGCGTACTGAACATCAAGATCAAGCCAGCTTTTGCCCTTTTGCTCTACGCGAGGTTTCTGCCCTCGCTGAGCTGGCCTTAGGACACCTGCGTTATTCTTTGACAGATGTACCGCCCCAGTCAAACTCCCCGCCTGGCAGTGTCCTCGAATCGGATCACGCGGGAGTATATTAATTGGCGATTGCCCTTGTTACGGGGCCGCACACCACTCTTACACGTTTGGCTCAAGAACACCATGACAATTGGGCTTATTAGTCCACAATCCATGCGTTCCGCCTAACCGAATAGGTAAAGAAACGATGAAAGTAGTGGTATTTCAACGTCGATATTGCTATCTCCCACTTATGCTACACCTCTCATGTCTCCTTACAGTGCCAGACTAGAGTCAAGCTCAACAGGGTCTTCTTTCCCCGCTAATTTTTCCAAGCCCGTTCTCTTGGCAGTGGTTTCGCTAGATAGTAAATAGGGACAGAGAGAGCATTTTCGCACACGTCATATTCACCCCTACGGGTATTGGACGCCGCCCGGAGGCGTGCTTTATCCCTATCACCACCATCACCACCCCAGCCGCCAAGTGAACCTTAGCTTGGAAAAACCCCCTCACACGCTTCCAACGGGCCGCATACTAGCCAGATGTCCACGTTTTTATGTGAGAGTAGAGACGCTCCCTCTGCTTCGAAGGGAGCCAGCAACTTCGCCGTCAGTGGTTCATATAAAAACAGTAGGAGTAGCCCTCCCACTGACGTTGCCCAGCGGGGACCACGAGGAGGTGTGCTGTGACACAAAGGTCAATCTCGTATTTTCTTGCTGAAAAGAAGGGGATAAATTTCGACCCACCTGTATGTGCACGTCATCTCATCACACTTGTGGGGCTCGAAACTTGGTTAGTAATACAAAAATGAACAATATATCTTATTTCTAACTTATAAGCGCGGTCATTTGCTCCCATCACACTTTCATCGTCTTTGTCCTCACTGTCTTCTTGATTTCACTGCTTATTGGTCCACTGCACTTTACTTTACACCGCGCTTACACCAAGCTGTCCATCTTAACCCCTCCGCCCGGCGCTCCGACACACCCGGTACGTATTCGGAGGGGGGATAGCAGCTTATATTTGTCACTCTTAGCTTACTTATTATCTATCTATCAGGGTGTGGGTGGTGAACCTAGTCAATCTCTATTTTCTCCTCCCTCCCCACGCCCCCCGTCCCTACCTTCCTATTTGGGGTTCTAGTTCTATCTTATATTTAATACATTCATTTGCAATGACCAGTCTCCTGACCCACCCGTGCGTGTTCTACTCGTCAGCACACGTGTGGTCCCGGAGAAAGGGTTGTCCCTGAGTGCATTCACATAGTATATCGATGTACAATTTCCTTTAAGTCTATCTTATTCTATGACATCCGCCTCTCAATGCTGAGAGCGACTCGCCTGTGCGCGTTGTACCTGCCACACACACGCGAGCCTGAGTGACGGATTGTTCTATTTTCTATTTTAGCTTAACTATTTCCTTAAGTGCCACATTCCCTTATGTCTAGCTGATACTTCATTCTTACTTTATTTTCTATTCTATCTTATTCTATTTTACTTCAATTTATTTATTTATTTACTTTATGTATTTTATTTTATTTTTATTATTGCTATTCTTTATTTTCTAGTTCATTTGTTTATTTCAAAACTTATTTGCTTAGTTTGCTCATCTTATGCCATACTATTAATTTCTGTTTATTCATTTATTTATTTGTTTATTTATTTCTTTATTTATTTATTTGTTTGTTTATTCCTTCTATCTGTACATTATTTTTTCCTTATAGTTACCTGTCTATTTAGTTGTATCCCCATTTGTTTCATCTAATCTATCTAACTATCTGATGTTTTCCCCTGTGCACCCTATCTCCCTGTTCTCTAATTTTTTATTCATCTACTTCTACTTTTGATGTCCATCGTCTGCACGTGTGCGTGAGTACTACAACACACACCCGAACCTGCGGTTTGGATGTCCTAGGTTCCCCTGAGTCCTCTCTATCTTATATTTACTTACCCATGCATACATACCCACAAACATACTCGCTTGTTCTCTTTTCCTCTCATTACCCATACTGTCTTCATCCGCTCTCTACACCCTCACTCTTCTGGAAGGGATGCTGCCTGCTTGATCATCATGACACACTAGCAGAATCCCACAAAGACCTCATACACTCCTTGTGTGCCGACCAGCACTTCTGCAACTGACGGTCACTCTCTCATTTCTCCCAGTACGCTTCGCATCACCTCTCTGTGAGGTTCAAACTCCACACATTCACACAGCACATGTCCCACGCTATCTACACTATCGTCCGCACACTGGCATTCGCTGCTTCTCCTCAGTGTGCGTTCTACTCAATACTTGTTAAAGGCGCCGTACCCTGTTAATACCTGGGTGACCTAGTGGTCCGGCTTAACCCATTTCGCTAACATCCTATCTTTAACATTGGGGAAGAACGCTGCAGTGGTTCGGCCTCTCTCTGTAGAGGACCACCGCTCCTGCCATAACTCTATGAGCTCTTTCTCAAGCTTCGCACGCCTATCGTCGTCTTCGGGCCTAACGGTGACTCTACCGAAAACGACACTTTCTCCTTTCCTAAGGCTATATCTCGCTCTACGTTCCTCTAGTACTAAGTCTATTGGCGCCGCTGCCCCTACTACTTGCAATCCCTGAGTTGGCACCGTCCGGTATGCACCCGTTACTGCTATCAGAGCCTCTCTCTGTGCGGAGTGAAGCGCAGTTATGTCTTTTTGCCGACATAAATCGCTCCACCCCGATGCTGCGTACGTGACCACCGGCTAGAATACACCTTTGTATACTGTTGCCAGTGTTCCGTATCCTAATCCCCATGTTGCTCTAGCTATTTTCTTTAGTTTCGCGAAAAGGATGTGCATTTTTTGCCGCCGAACCTGAATATGACTACTTACCCTAAGCTCTCTATCTATGTATATACCTAAGTACCTAACTGTCTCTTTAAATTTTATGGTTTTCCCTCCTAGTTTGATTATTGGCGGTTTACTCTTCAAATCGGACTTTTTGTCCTGCTTTCGCTTTCTATACGGCCTCACCCTTCCTCTTCTTCCTATTGGTGCCCTCCTATCCCAGTCGCACTTCAGGAAGATAGCTTCCGTCTTGCGTTCTGAAAGTTGGAGTTTCGCATCTCGGCACCAGCTACTCACTAAATTTACAACTTCTTGTCCGCTCGTCTCGAGCGCTCTTCTTGAGTCACCCGAGACGACGACAATGAGGTCGTCCGCATAAGCTACCATGTTATCTCCAATTTCTGTGCTAAGCTTTCTAAGTATTCCGTCAAGTACTAGGTTCCAAAACGTCGGTCCGAGGACAGATCCCTGTGGGCATCCCCTCGTCGCTGCCTTAGATACCTCGCCCCAGCCCCAATCTAATTTTACTACTCTATCTCTAAGATAACTTTGCACTATTTTGAATAAGTTACGCGGGCATGATCGTTCTGCAAGTTCCTGAAGAATCATGGGCCACCAGACATTGTCGAAGGCACCGGCTATGTCGAAGAGGATTCCCACAGCGTACTTGTCGTCACAAGCAGCTACGATCCTCCTTATCTCGACGATAGCGTCCTCCGTCGACATGCCTTTCCTGAACCCATGTTGCCTACTCGACAAGCTATTCTCTCCTACTAATTTTCCGTTTATACGCGAGTTTACTAATTTTTCGAAAAGCTTACCTACAACTGAAAGAAGGCAGATCGGACGATATGACTTTGGATCCTCCACATCCTTATCGTCGCCCTTCAGGAGCATATTTATGGAACTCTCCTTCCAGGCTTTTGGGAAGACCCCTAATCGCAGACACTCGTTGAACATGTGAAGGATAAATGTAGGGAAAAGTTTACATACGCGTTTCGATATAACTACTTCTACTAAGTCTGACCCTGGTGCTTTATTATTTTTGAAAGAACTGACGGCCTTGGCTAACTCTCCTAGTGTAAAAGGCTCGGCGTCATCCGTGTCTGGAACTATCTCGCTATTTATTCTAATATTTCGCTGCGCTGGAGTGTCTTCATCAGCGCAGTCGTCAACTACGTGCGTGTTGAGCAGGCAGCTGGCGGTTTCTTCCAAATTGACCGTTGAGGTACCGTCGCAGCGGAGGGTGCTCAGCACCCTTTCAACTCGGACCTTATGTGCCTGGAGTTTATATACGGCGCCCCAGGGGTCCTCGTTGCCGATCGTTGAGACGAACCTCTTCCAGCTCTCCCACTTTGCACGCCTAATTTTGCGCTTATATTCGCGCATAGCAGCCCTGTATATTCCTAATTTTTCTTCTTTAGCTAGCTCATTCTTTTCTTTAAAGTGCGCTTTCTTTGCGCGGTAAACTTTCTTTTTCTCGCTTGTAAGCTCCCTTGTCCACCATGAATTGGACTTTCTATAACGCTTTCTACGCTTCATCGATTCCTGACATGCTTGCCTAAGTACTTCCGTGAATCTAGTCGCCAGCAACTCGACATCCTCGACGGACTCATGCTGGGTGACCTTCAGTAAGGAGCTTGCTAGCTCCCGGACCGTGTCGTCAAACTTCTCCCAATCGGCTCGCTTTACATCGAACCTCATGGTGGTCGGTTCTTCGATCGGTCCTGACGCCTTCGGGCCAACACAAATCTCTATCGCACGATGGTCATTGCACTGGACCCATTCCGGTCGAATGGCCCAGTGTGAGATGTCCTAGGACATCCTCTCGCTTGTAAGTGTTACATCTATGTATCCGTTACCGACCTGAGATGAAAAAGTTGGGCCTGTGCCAGCTACGTTCTCTACATTAAGTTCTAATGAATTTACGAGGTCCGCAAGCTTATCACCGCGCTCGTCACTTGTCGGACCCCACAAGGTAGATCTCGCGTTCGCGCCCAAGGCCACAAGCACTCTCTCTCCGCGCAGACTACGCATCACTCTCTCCAGGTGTATAAGATGTGGTTCTATGTCGTCACTGAACTGAAAATAGTGTGAGCCGACATAGAAAGAAAATTGGGGCGCTATTATTTGTACACATACGCAGTGCGGGTTACTAAGTTGGGCTACGTATAGCATCCGTAAGCTTGGGTTTGTCAGTACGACTGCTGCCCACGGATACTCTAGTTTTGTTGCTGAGACCTAGGTAGCTATTCCCAGGCCTCCTACGATGTAGCTGGTGCCAGTCGCTCTAGCGTATGGTTCCTGAATTAGGAGTACGTCCAGGCGCTGTTCTTGCACCAGCGAATACATCTCGCTAGTCGCATCTTTAGGCCTTTCTAAATTCGCCTGCGCTATTTTAATAAATGGGATTTTTTCTGGGATTGGGATTGGGGTTTGAGCATCACCAGCCGCATTTGCTACGCTACTCATTCTCATACTGTTCACACTATTCATTTGTTGTGATGCTTTTTCACTAATTCTCTTATCATTACCCCCACTAGTGATTTTATTCTTATACGAAATAGGGACAGATTAGGAATCTCGTTAATCCATTCATGCGCGTCACTAATTAGATGACGAGGCATTTGGCTATTTTTTTTTTTTTTTTTTTTTTTTTTTTTTTTTTTTTTTTTTTTTTTTTTTTTTTTAAAGAGGAGAAATGCATTTACGCACACCAGTATAGATGTTCACCGGTAGTGTGGGACTCGATGTTGTTACCCACTAAAACTCCTCTAAATTGTACCTGAGTCTGCAGGTAGCTTACAGTTTGATCCGAGAGTTTACCCATTCGCTCTCAACCAATCCCTTTCCGGGTGCACTTCATGAACTCTGAGAAAATGGCAAGGCCGCCTATGTGCACTCTGGTCGAGATAATCTTCAGCTCGGACCTTCGCAGAATCCCCAGGGGTAAGTCATCCGCTGAGTCCTTACTCCAGACTCCCTTCCAGTTGAGCGTAATCGAGGTGAAGGTGACGCTACTCACTTTATGCTTTTCCTTAATCATTTTCTCGAGCACTTTATACTTTTCGATCTTATCCTTGTGTGCCATCGATAGGTTGCGTTGAACACTTATTATCGTGGCATCGGCGACTACGGCTGTTGTTCCTCTTATGACTAAGAGATCCGGCTTAAGATTTCCCCCCCTTCGTTTGAAAAGAGGTTCCTCCAAGACGGTGTAGTCTTTCTTTAAAGACCGAGCAATATATTGCGCACAGGCATCATGGCGAGCGTTTCGGACCCCGGCTGATCGGGAGCAGTGTTGTAAGACGTGATTGAGTGTTTCCACGTCTCTGCATCCCGCTCGGCACGATCGATCGGACAGACGTCCTCTAGATGTTCGTGATCGCACCGGTAAGGCGTTGATTCTAAGTCGTGTCATGTTCAGGAAGTCCCTCCTCGACACGAGCTTAGTGCCGTCAGTGACCCATGAATGCTGCGACAAGACCTTATTGGATTTCTCCAGTCCGGCCCCGTCATATGATAGATGCAGCTTCTGGGCCCACCATAGCCGTATTAAGTCCGCTGATCATTCAATTTCCTTTCTGCCTTGCGTACTTCAGACTCCGTAAAGGATTTTAATGCTAAGTCGTCTGCGGAAGTGGACTGGGCCACTCCGAGGCTCCTTAGCCGTCTGAGCCGCAACATTGGCATGCTCCAGCGAAACGATGGGACTGAAAGGCCACCATCCTTCACGTCGGCGTGAAAGTATGAAGTCACGGTGTCGTGCGGCAGCGCTAGCCACTTTTTCACCGCTGTTCGAGACATTTTGTCAAGCTTGTTAAGTACACTGATGGTCGTGTGCACACCAAAGTTAAAAGATGGTATAAACTCGGAAGCACCATTACTCTAAGTCCAAACAATCTTTGTTGTAGCTTTAATGGTGCCTTTGTCAAAATGTCAAGAGCGACTTTAAGGCTCTCTGTTGGTCTTCCTAAGAATCTTCCTTCTGGCGTAAATGGAACTCCAAGATACTTCCATTCGTCTGATCATTTGTTTACTGACAATAGAAGATGGTCTTAGCGTCTACCACACTCTTCTTCTCGTGTGGGACATTCCGCAATGCGACAGAGAACGATTTGCCCGCATTAACGAAAAGCCCACATTTCGAGAGATAGTCTGTCGAGATGTTAATTAGACTTTGTAAACCTTGTGATGTTGACGCGAAGAAGATTAGGTCATCAGCGAATGCCGTAGCATTCATCTTCACTCCACCAATCTTCACCCCTACATCTGACGGTAACAGATGTAACAGGCGTTCAATTATCATATTGAATATGATAGGGGATAGAGTATCTCCCTGTTTCACTCCACAAGTGGGGTGAATGGGGTTCGATTGCCAATCATCACAGGCTAAAAGAGTTGTACTCTTGTGGTAGACACTCATGATGTGATTTACCATTTGACTTGGAAGTCATATCGCTATCAAGGTGGAGTTGATAGCATCATGTGTGACGGAATCGAAGGCCTTGGCCGCAACGACTGACGCCAAGAACAATGGCCTGAACTTCTGTCTACAGTGTCTGACTACTGCATCCAAAAGAAAGACATTCTCCGAGCATCCATCGATGGGCCTGAAGGCCTTCTGTCTTTGGTCTAGATCTACTACTGCTGAGATTCTCGATGCTAGGATCTTATGCATCGTTCGTGTAATTACTGATGACACTGTAATTGGTCTGAAATCACCAGGCTCACTTGCTCCATCCTTCTTAGGGATCAATGTGGTCCTTGATTCTAAGAGGTGGGCTGGCATTTTCCCACAGATCATAATTAAGTTGAAGACTCTCACGAGTATTTCAACTGGCACGCTTTTTAGCTGCCTGGCTGTAACACCGTCCGGTCCTGACGCTGTGTTCAGCTCGGGGAAAGCGTTACGAATCTCATCGCATGTAATAGGAGACCAAAGACCTGCCCTCACTTCCCTTCTGTCGCCGACACCTGGCGTCGTTGCACTCCCTCCCGTCATGATCCGCTCCCAGTATGGGATCATGATCTCTTTAGGAGGAGCGCTTGCAGATGTTTTGTCCTTAAGTAAACCCCGTAGGCATTTACATGGATTACGACGCCAGAGACCCTGGATACGAGCATACGCATCTCGTCGTGCGTTCCTCTTTGAGGTTCGCTCCGTAGGTCTCCTTTGGATTGCGGTGGAATGTGCCCTCTTTCTTCTTCGAGAGAGCTCCAAAGGGGGTGCATCAGATCCACATTGCACCCGTTTGTGTTAGCCGGGAAGAGAGTTAGGAGGTAGATGGTAAGTTCCTCCAAGAGTCCCTCCTCAGAGCCACTTTTTAGAGAGGTGATTATTCTCTCTAGTGACCTGGAACAAAACGCCTTCGTCTTCAAAGGTGCGAGGTTGCTAAGAAATTTGTAGATTTCACTACAGTCTTCTTGGGTGTTATCATGGGGAATATCACCGGTAGGTGGCGAGCCGGCCCTACTTTGATATTCCGCATCCATATCGAGAACCAACTTCTTGTGAGTTGCTTTTCTCCTTTGCCCCTTGATAGCTTCCAGCGTCCTGGTAGGAAGAACTCGGCAGAGCGCCTGGTTGAGATGTTTTTCACCAGAGATGGTCAGTTGCGCTTCACGTCTTGCCAAAAGTAGCAATTCCTCCTTCGACCAACGAGCCTTTATTGCCTGCAAGTTCATTCGTGCATCATACCAGTCCTTGTGGCCCTTTTGATGGTGAATTCCATGCCCTCTCGGGGTGTCAAACACTCGATCGCAGGTATCAACGAGACACTGGTACTTCCCGTCAGAGTTTGGTCTTGAGTCCACAGGCAAACTCTCTTCGTCAGTTGGGCCGGCAGAACCAGAGGGCCCACCGGTTATCAGTGCCCTTGGGCACCTATCCGAGGCTTTGTTATTATAATTTGCACCAACTGTTTATGGATCAAAGGGGCTGGCAACCCCTGAGACCCAGGCGTCAAAACTCGTTCAGTACCTCCGACCCAATTGCTTAGGAGGGAGGAGTGATAGCGGGACCACGAAAAGGTAGAGTCTGACGGTATAAAGAGAGGCTATGTAATCGCATCATTTATCCAATAACTATGATTCTTACCTTGTTTCCCCATGCGTATTGATGGAATTCACGCGTATTGGCAAACGGCGTAAAAAAAAAAATAAGGAAGACGGGCAAGCCCGAATTTCTCGTATACGCTGCCGCACTTGAAAAACAAGAGAGTCATAGTTACTCCCGCCGTTTACCCGCGCTTGCTTGAATTTCTTCACGTTGACATTCAAAGCACTGGGCAGAAATCACATTGCGTAGTAGTGATATAGGCTATGTTCTGAGTATAAATTCAAATTTCGTACAATAGCGCGCCATATTTCACAGCAGTCGGTAAGTTCGAGTTCTATATTTCCCACGGTCGGTTTTATGTGACGTTACCGATCGGAAATAATATGTTATACTATAGTACTACGTATTATAGATGGAATTTCATGATCGATCGATTTTTATGTGGGAAACAATATGGCTGATTCTCATATACTATAGTACTGCATATAAATATTTTTATATGGGAAAGAATATGGCTGATTCTCATGTACTATAGTACTACAAATAAATATTTGTATATGGTTGATTATCATGTACTTTTGGGATTTTACCTAGAGGTGGGGCCTAATTTCTCATATCTTAGGAATAGTTCGCTGAAATGCCACCAGTGTCGCATGACCAAAGTAAAAATCCCAATGTAAATTTTTTACATGAGGAAACAATATAGCTGATTCTCATGTACTATAGTATTACATACAAAAAATTTTTACTTGGGAAACAATATAACCGGTTCTCATGTACTATATATATTATCGAAGAAATTCATGAGCCACCAATGTGCATGCGTCAATTTTAGCGTAAAAATATTATGAACACAGTTCAAAAATGAATGGTGAATAATTACAACTACTTCAATCAATCGAAAAAAGGAGGAGGTGATAATAATAACTATATCATAACATCTGATACATGTATTTC
>JAQQBS010001475.1:0-10563 GCA_030347275.1 Microctonus aethiopoides | reverse complement strand
TGAAGAAGGATCATTATTCGATAATAATGATACCATTAAACGATTCGAACATGATGAAATTACATCTCAAAGTTCACCGTTAAATCATGAAGATAATTTAACATTATATATGAAAATGCTCATGGGTAAACAGAGTAATAGTAAATTAGATGTTAGATTCGGTGTACGTAAGACAACTAATAATCAATTGAAAATTGGTGATACCAATATTGAGTTCAATGATAATATTATAAGTGTTGGTAATGAACGTTTTCAACAAACTCCTGGATTAATTGAATTATTATTCACTAAATCACCAAATGATTCAATCATAAGTGATAAAGATAAAGAAAATTATATGAATATCATTAAATCAACAAATGCGCTCTATAAACGCTATAATCCTGATGGTAGTCTCATGATGGATAAGAGTTTGAAATATAAACAATATATTGAAAAAAATATAAAACAGAAATCTGGAAGAGCACTACCTTACTATAAAATAGCTAAAAGAATAAGTAAACCTTTGGATTATGTATATTGGGATGATCCTAATGAACTTGTTGATCGCTTACGATTACTTTTAGCATCTCAATCTGCAGGCAACACAAGTCATACAAATGAAATAATGAATGATTAATTTAGAGGAATAATGAATCATTATATGAACAGTGTACATAATATGCAATGCTATGTGGTACATGTTTTTGAGATCCATCTGGGCTTGATTTCAAAATACACTCAAGATCAGCATAAACAGCAAATGGTACAGATTCTTTATATTTATAATTATTGAAGAATAAAAAATTTTCATTTTCCTTTGGCAAAATTACTCGAAGTGTCTTGTTGATGTTTTGACAATCCATTCTATGATTTTCATATGCATTGAGTGATTTGAAATGACATAAACATCTATCACAAAGGTTGGTGCGTCTCGTTTTACTTATATGTCTTGATATTAATCGCGAAATGCTGCGTATCCATGTGAAATGATAAATTTTTTTATAATCATCATTATAACTTGTAATATTACTTCCAATCATTAATAAGTGGATTGTTGGTTCTAGACTATTCAAATTTTTACTTATATAATAAGGAACTATATCACTTTTTTCTTGATTTTCATCTTCAAGACCATATACATTGATTGATAAATTATTCATCACCTCAAATTTCAGTATTTGATCTAATGTCATTGGAAATCTAAGTCCCTCATATTTAAGATTTGCTTCACTATAATGAGGATATGAATATATTATACATGGATTTATATTTGTTTGATTCCTAGCTGCTACAACACACCACAAGAAACAATATTTATCCTTGTTTTTAATGTTCACTACAGCTTTCTTCAATTGAATGTATTGTGGTAATTCTACAAATGTGGAAATACCACCACTCATTACCATATATTTATTGAAATTGACAACTAAGTTAATTAGTTCATTCATCGATCAGCCAGAATCACGTTCTTCAAATTCAGCAACTTTAACTGTTAAAATATCTATAATATTATCTTTATACCACTCATTAATATCCGTTGATCTTAGTATAGGTACATTTTGTGTATTAAAATATTTAACTTCTTCAACTATACTACCATTTTTCATGTTTTCAAATCTACAGGCTAACACAACATTGATATTATTATTTTCTTGCATTGTTTGTTTCACTTTTGTGATGAATGTTTCTTCTGCATCTTTCAAAAATGATTGTAAATCAATATGTTTCATGTTTGTAATCATACCCGTTTTAATTCTTCCGTTGAAAACTGATTGCAAATCACTCCATTGTATATTATTTTCATCAACATTAATATTACCACCAATTATATTATTTTCATCAACATTAATATTACCATCAATTATATTATATTTTTTTCTATGTAATTTATTGAACTTAACAATAAAAGACTGTAACTGTGAAATATATGTTAACACTTGCACTTTCTCACTATGTGTTTTACACTTTTTCAAAATCTTATTCAATAATTGCAAATTTTTTGCACCAATTCTTCTCCATCTATTCGCATAATTAAATCTTTCTAGATGATTATTTAAGTTCAAACATAATTTAAATCCATCTTGGAGACTTTCGATTATATCGTTAAATTGTTTTTCCATTTTGATTGCGATATTGATGAATACTTTATGCTTTGAAGTTTTTTTAAAAATAATTTAATATTCTAAATGTGCATGCTTTTATAATGTTAGGAAAAATGAAGAGTGGGGAGCTAAACAAAGAAGTTTCATCGGTTTTTCTTAATACTTTAGAAAATGTAATGACCTCTAAATATTATAGAACAAAGAAATTCTAACCGTTTTTTTGTCTTGAAAGAGTGGGGAGAACTTATAATCTGAAAGAATAACATGTTAGGAAAAATGAAGAGTGGGGAGCTAAACAAAGAACTTTCAACGGTTTTTCTTAATACTTAGAAAATGTAATGATCTCTAAATATTATAGAACAAAGAAATTCTAACCGTTTTTTTATCTTGAAAGAGTGGGGAGAACTTATAATCTGAAAGAATAACATGTTCAAACTTGTTTAAACCAATCATGATCACTTCCCACTCTTACCTTTATGATATGAGAGTGGGGTGAAAGTTATAAAAAACATGAAAATTTATTCATTCTCAACATTTCATCTGTGAGTGATATCAAGAAAACATACATCTCAAATATTTTTTAAAATGGATTTTTCTAAATTAAATGAAGTTTGCCGAGCTGAATATTTTCTACCAACGAAGTCATGGAAAAAACTAGAAGTTGATACTAAATATAAAGTAACTGAAATGCGAGCTATCAAAACAAAATTTGGTGAAAGCATTGTTGTAACATTGAATGATGAATTCACTGTTTTTCTACCATCGAGGACTGTAAAACTCCTATTAAAAGAACGAGATCAATATAAATTATTAATAGACGCAGCAACAAATGGAACTCTCACTATTCATTACATTGGTGGACAGTACAATGAATTTGAATTCATAAATATTAAATAAAAGACATTATTTTAAATAAAAACTAATAAATTAATCATTATTTGAATATGATTGTATGTTAAATTTTATCTATAAATAAAAAAATAAAAATTGATTTATTATGTATTTATTTTATTATATAACCTAACACCAAAAAAAATATTTTATTATTCATATAATTATTATAATTCAAAAACTTATTTTAAAAAAATTCATTTCACACATTTTTATTATATCTTAATTTATTTCAATTTATTTTATATCTTAATTTATTTTATTTTATTTTATTTTATTTTATATTTTAATTTATATTATTAACATCATCATCATCATCATCATCATCTTCCTCATATGATGCATAATCACTATCATACCCAGCAGCTATCCAGTTTTGCAAGAAAAATTCATGCATTTCTGCATGATTTCCATCATCATCATCATCATCATCATCACCAGTACTAACCTCATCCGTATCATCATCATCATCATCATCATTATCGTTGTCATTATTATTATCGTTATTGTTTTCGTTATCGTTATTGTTGTTATTATTGTGATGAACAAATCGCCATTGTTCCTCTAAATGAGATGGTGCTAGGCGAGGGTGATAATTAACGGCCGTTGGAGGACGTCTATCATCCTCGATCTTGATACGTTTGAACCAGTATATTTTTCGGACGTTATCTATCACTAGAAATGCAGTGATATCGTTTTTGGTATATACAATTCCATCATAATTTAAATGTACATCTACATAAAATTCCATCGCATCGTATAATGTTTCAATCAATTTGTAATATTGGTTATCATCTATTACCCATTCACATGGAACATATCTATGGTATTTTATGTATGCCATTGTATCTGTAAATGAAAAAAAAATTTTTTAATCATAATAGTTTATATAAATTAATATAAAAAAAAAAAAATATATGATTGGAAATAAATTGATAATAAAAGATTTTTTTTTTTTAAATATAATTATTTACTGCGTTGAACATGCAGCAAATAAAAATATGTTAACGGGCAAAAATTATATTTCAATAAGAATAATGAATAATATATGAAAAAATTGTTTTCAACAGAAATTAGTAATAATTATTTGTACTTACATTTACTTTTGAACTATTGAATTATGTTTAATCACTTTTTACTTTATATTTTGTACTGTTAATTATATGCTGCTTACACAATGTTTCAGGAAATAATGTGCATTAGGAAAAGTTTCATGCTATGTCTTAGAAAAAAAAATGGTTGCCATCATCGGGGGAGGTCGTGCGTCGGAGGGGTCATATCCAATGAAATTTGGGCATTACGAGGGATGATGCGCACGCTTATTACCTCCAATACATAGGTATATTTTAAGGTGGTGCTACTGATATTCCTTTGTTATCTATATTTGAATGAAATGGCGCGTGCCATAACAATGCTACCTGTTAATCTTTTTTTTTTCGCACCCATAGCAAATAATGGAAATAGCAATTTAAGGGATAATATGAGGTTATTAGGATAATTATAATGAGGTTTAAAGTAAATTATAATATATATTCTTTTGGTTAATATTTA
The DNA here is from genome assembly GCA_030347275.1 of Microctonus aethiopoides. NCBI lineage: Eukaryota > Metazoa > Arthropoda > Insecta > Hymenoptera > Braconidae > Microctonus > Microctonus aethiopoides. The sequence continues at coordinate 6,037 of JAQQBS010001475.1, read as the reverse complement.
TTTCCTAATAAATTATTTTTTTTCTTCCAACCAACTTTTCAATTGTTTAACATTTTCATGAGCACAATGGAAGCCTATGAAATTCACAAATGTATGATAATTACAATCAGAAGTATACACATTTTTCAATGATGAACATAAAAATTTTTCAATATTTATAATTTTTTTCTGTGTATATCCAATTATATTGTGCAATCATTCTTTCTTCTCAACACCTTTGACATAGATATAATCCACATCCTTCAATATAATCTCCAGAATATCACGCAATTTTTCATATGGTATATCACCATCATCCCAAAATATCCCATGGTAATTGCGTATCAGCCAAGAATTTGTTGCTTTATATTGTTTTGGTAAATCATCCCACTTGAATTGTGGTTTGAATAATATACGTGTTCCATGATCACCTTTCTTATCAAGTTGTATCATTGCAAACTCTTTAACAATAAATTCATTGTTTCTCCATTTGAATCCTTGCATATCCACTATGACCTCCATTTTGAATTTTGCGCGCGTACCTTGATGCTCGCTTGAGGATACTGAACATTATGATTGAATAATTTGATCATTTTATACAACCATCCCCACCACTTTTTAATATAGTTGTGTGAATAAATATTATAGTTATTTATTAAACATTTTATTGAGATGTGTTCATAATATTTTTTGCGTTAAAATAGACGCATGCGTATTAGTGAATCATGAATTCTGTCGATCGATATATGTAGTACATGGGAATCGATCATATTATTCCCTATGTAAAAAAATTTATGTCATACATGAGAATCAGTCGTAATGTTTCCCATGTAAAAAGTTTATATGTCATACATGAGAATCAACCATAATGTTTCCCTCGTAAAAATCGATTATGAATCATAATATGCAGTACTATAGGAATCATTTTGTTTATTATTAGAATGTACTATAGTATGAAAACATTATACTATAGGAACCATTTTGTCTATTATTCGAACGTACTATAGGAACTATTTCGGTTATTATTTGGAAGTAGTACTATAGCATATTAAAAACATCATACTATAGTATGGGAAACCATATTGTCGATAACGTAAACCCGACGGTCGGACATGCAGAGCTCTACCTTACCGACTGAGCTCAAATATGCCGTGTTATAGCGCGATTATTTAAATTTGTATCTAGAACGTAGCCTATAATACTACTTTTTTAACATACCTTGTAACTATTCGTAATGCAAATTTATGGTTTTAAAACGATTTTTCGATTCTGCAAAAAATAAATTTTGTGTATGATCTATCATCTACTGTCATAATCAGTTATTTTTATTTTTACATGTATTGTAATTGAATAACATTACTCCACATCAAGTGCTAAATTGATAAAACAATTATTTATTACTTTTCAAATTCAAATAATTATCGCACCATGTCAATAATTTATTTAATTCTCATATTGAAACAGCTAAAGTCGAATTTTCCATTCTTCAATTTTCTAAATTTTTGATTTTTTTTGAGAACTTCGAATGACTGAAAGGTGTTGTTATAACTTTTTTGATCTGGCGTGATGTTGGAAAATAAAATAATTTTGGATTGCCCTAATAGTGATGGCCGTAATATTTGTGCCAGTTTTGTTTTTTGATATGACACGTTTTTCTCTTTTTTCACCAATGAACAAATCATTTTCTCTAACAAAACCAGAATTTGGTTCGTTGTTAAATTTTTTGCAGCATAGGTAAGGCTATGGTTTTTCGAATACCTTGAATACGGTAACTCCATGAAGTTGACATACGAGACTGCACTACAATTGTCTCGCTTATTTAAATTTAGAGGGAAAACTGAAGTGCATTCTGACGGAGCAATTTTTTTTTTCAGCGTCCCACGTCTGTTAATTTGCCCAGTGAATAAACTCTCGTACAAGTTGATAAAATTTATATCTTTATAGAAATTTGTCGATGACACGTAGAAGTCATGGATCTCATTTTTATCGATATTTTTAAGCAAATCATAGACTTTGTCCTGGTGAAACAAGAGGAAACTATAATGTATGCTATAAGTGGATTCGACATCGTTTTTTCTTCCCACTTCCTTGTCTCTTAATTCAAATGATCGTGGAATGATACCGCTTTTATCCGTGAAATTTGACGTTGGAGTCATCTCTCCTTCCAACGTATACGTTTTTCCCGATCCAGTGGGCCCATGTGTGAAAACGGACACATTAAAACCAGCTATCAAAGATTTTATGGCAATGGTAAGCTCTTCAAAAACATCAGCCTGCGTTGCGTCTGGTGGAAAAACTTCATCGCAATGAAATTTACGTGTTATATCACGCGAACTGAAGGAAAATGACATATTTCCATGATATTGAACATCGCACGTATCTATTTTTTTTTCAGTTGAGGTGTAACCTCTTATTCGTACGTATAAGCGGATATTTCCCTCGACGGCGTAGACTCTTTGGTGAAGTTCAGATATATCATCCTTCATTTTGTTTATGAGAGTCATCATTTCATTAAATTCAGCCTTTTTTTTCCGACAATTCTCCCGCTAATTCAGCGTATATTTATTCGACCTCATCTACTATTTCATTATGGCTGATCTCGAGATTCTGGAAAAAAAAAATAAATAAGTAAATTTTAATTATTGCTACTCAAAAAAAAAAATTATGAATCTTACTTCATTTCCCCCTGGATTTGATGATCTTTCCCTTAAAATTAATTCGACCTCTTTTTTCAAGGATTTTTCCCATCTTTTTTTCAAATTACTCATGAATTTGGTATTTTTAGATTTCTTCATTAAAATAGCTATCTGAAAAAGCAAAAATAAAATTATTTACGAAATAATATGTATTGGGGTGCTTCGTTTGAAAAGACAGATTCAAAGACTTTGCTTATGTTGGGAGTAAGACTGATTGGTCTGTAACTTGATGGTTTGGTGGGATCTTTCCCTTTTTTGAGGTAATTAAATTTGAAAAGTAATAAATAATTGTTTTATCAATTTACCACTTGATGTGGTGCTGATGATGATGATGATGATGATAAAGATAGTGAGATTGCAAGATTAAAACGTGAATTAGAAGGAGCGAATCATCGTCTTGCGATAAAACAATCAAGAAAAGCTGAAAAATTGCGAGTTATTCGGCATGATTTAGAAAAAACGCCAACACTCGAGAGCATTCGTGCTAGAGTTGCTAAACGAAAAGGTATATCATACAATGAAGACGAATGCGCAAAATGTCTTTGTTGTTCTGAATGTATTTGTAATATTTGTCCCTGTCGTTTACGCCAAGAGCCTTATGTGGAGATCATTGCTATTGCAAACTACACAAATGTAAAAATCGGAATCCAAGGCACACTACATCACCATGTTACATTCCGAGTAGAATTAGTAATTTGTTATCAATACAGTCGAAGGCCATAGAAGATTAATCATTGAAATATGAAAAAAAATATTTATTAAACGTATACTACAAATTATATTTCTTTTTGTTTATTCACCGCCACTATCACAACCACTACCACTACCACTACCGCCACCACCACCACTACCACCACTACCACTACCACCACCACTACCACAGCTACCACCACTACCACCACCACCACCACCACTATCACCACCACCACTACCACCACTACCACCACTACCACTACCACCACCACTACCACTAAACAAAGGAATTTTGTTCCCTGTTATCTCCTATCTCCTGTTGTCCCCTATCTCTTGTTGTTGGACAAGGGTCAAGGGACGGTTTGGATTCCACTCTAGTGGACCACTGTGCTACTACACGAGGCAGGCATCTGACGTGCACCGTGCGTGATCCTAGTGCACGGTCTTGGCTAATGGTGTTTTTAGTGCACTTCATGAAATTACACGCCGTGTTGTCACAAGCTGTAACTATTGTGAGGCCACAGTAATTCACGTTATGTAATAAGCCAAAATCATGTGAATTTCATTAATATTCAAGGAAAATATTTAAGGATCCAAAAATCCAAGGAAGGATCCAAGGCCACGTCCTCGTCCTCGTCCTCGTCCTCGTCCCCGTCTCCGTCCCCGTCCACGTCCTCGTCCCCGGCCACGTCCACGTGGATCCAAGAAAGGATATAAGGATCTCCGCGGATCCCTTCGATCTTCTTCCGAACCCCCGATCCTTCACCGGTTCAGGGAGATCGGGGGATCGATTTCGATGGAATAAATAATGATGGAACGAATAATCATTCATCGTCATTTATGATTATTGATTGTATCTCAAGACATTTCATAATTATATTTAATATTCATCAGTATTAATTGCTGAATTCACCCATTAAGGTACAGAAAAAAATGAAACGAGAACATGGTTTGGCGTGTTGCAGTCATGTCGGTTGGTTGCGATGCTGTGATACGGCGTCAAGTATTGAGGAAATTCACATGATTTTGGCTTCCCCAATAGCCTTTGGTGCACTCCACGAAATTCCACTCCGTGCTGTCACAAGTTATAACTATTGTGAGACCACACTATTTCACGTCATGTAATAAGCCAAAATCATGTGAATTTCCCCAATACTTGACGCCGTATCACAGCATCACAATCAACCGACATGACTGCAACACGCTAAACCATGTTCTCGTTTCATTTTTTTCTGTACCTTAATTGGTGAATTCAGCAATTAATACTGATGAATATTAAATATAATTTGGACGTGGACGTGGACGTGGACGTGGACGTGGCCGGGGACTAGGACGTGGCCTTGGATCCTTTCTTGGATCCTTGGATCCTTTCTTGGGTCCTTGGATCTTTTCTTGGATCCTTGGATACTTTCTTGGATCCTTTCTTGGATCCTTGGATCCTTTCTTGAATCCTTGGATCCTTAAATATTTTCCTTGAATATTAATGAAATTCACATGATTTTGGCTTATTACATAACGTGAATTACTGTGGTCTCACAATAGTTACAGCTTGTGACAACACGGCGTGTAATTTCATGAAGTGCACTAAAAACACCATTAGCCAAGTCCGTGCACTAGGATCACGCTCGGTGCACGTCAGATGCCTGCCTCGTGTAGTAGCACAGTGGTCCACTAGAGTGGAATCCAAACCGTCCCTTGACCCTTCTCCAACAACAAGAGATAGGGGACAACAGGAGATAGGAGATAACAGGGAACAAAATTCCTTTGTTTAATGGTGGTAGTGGTGGCAGTGGTAGTGGTGGTGGTAGTGGTGGTAGTGATAGTGGTACTTATACCACCACCACCACCACCACCACCACCACATAATTTTCAAAAGTTTTTGAGAGTTTTTCACGAGACCTTTTAGAGACTTTCTTTTAAATTTTGAAGAAGTTTCACACTTTTTTAAGATTTTTTGAAATTTTTTTAGAAGTTTTTCAAACGTTTTTAACAATTTTCAAAAGTTTTCGAGATTTTTCGAGAGTTTTCGAAAGTTTCTCAGAAGTTGTTCGAACGTTTTTAATACTTTTCAGAGTTTTCAAGAGTTTTTGATAAGTTTTAAGAGTTTTCGGAAGTTTTTGAGACTTTCTTTCAAATTTTGAAGATGTTTTAGACGTTTTTAAGAATTTTTGAAAAAAAGAAAATTATCTAGAAACATCTAATTATCTAAAAATTATCTAGAAAATTATCTAGAAACATCTAAAAATTATCTAGAAAATTATCTAAAAATTATCTAGAAAATTATCTAGAAAATTATCTAAAAATTATCTAGAAATTATCTAAAAATTATCTAAAAATTATCTAGAAATTATCTAAAAATTATCTAGAAATTATCTAGAAAATTATCTAGAAAATTATCTAGAAAATTATCTAGAAAATTATCTAGAAAATTATCTAGAAAATTATCTAGAAACATCTAATAATTATCTAGAAAATTATCTAGAAAATTATCTAGAAAATTATCTAAAAATTATCTAGAAAATTATCTAGAAACATCTAATTATCTAAAAATTATCTAGAAAATTATCTAGAAACATCTAATAATTATCTAGAAAATTATCTAGAAACATCTAATAATTATCTAGAAAATTATCTAGAAACATCTAATTATCTAAAAATTATCTAAAAAC
>JAQQBS010000053.1:0-10669 GCA_030347275.1 Microctonus aethiopoides | reverse complement strand
GAACTCACTATCCATACCACTAAAAACAAAATTGGTCACAACACTTATATTTCCGATACTGGATTACTGTTGTATCGTTTTGGAACTTCCAGAATAGCATGCAACGTTGCGGATTTTGAGCGTACTACAAAAAATGTCCGCCAGTACGTAAAATGACAGTGAGTGGTTTGACAGTACATAAATAATATTTATAATTTTTTACTGATTTTTTTGTAGCAATGTAATATAATTATTTTAAAATGAATATTACAAATAAAGTAGTGAAAAAGTCAGCGAGAAAATGTTGTGTAAATGGCTGTCAAAGCAGAGAATCGGAAAAGTTAAATATATCATTTCACAGTTTTCCGAAAGCGAATTCAAGTTTTGCAATAAGGAAAAATTTGTTTAATGATGAAGAAGTGATGGACAGAAGGAAATTGTGGATGCAACAATTAAAAATAAATTCAAAGAGCGATGTTTCATCCATGATGGTGTGCTCCAAGCATTTTAATAAAAATGATTATTATCTGCCAGGTTTGTCAATATTTTATGTTATTTAATTAAATTACAAATGATATTTTTGTCTGTAGATTGATTGACGCATAATAAATTAAACATTAGGAATTTATTTATATTTTTACTTAATCAGTACAGTAACAAAATGGGCACAGTTATTTTTTCGTAACATATTTTTAAAAATTTTTAACATAAATTAATATGTTTGATTAATAACAGAATACGAAAATTTAAAAAAAATTTTATTGAGAAGTGCCATTCCGACACAAAATCTATCATTTGATGGTCTCAACGAAAAGGGATCAAAGAAACGGAACTTGGACAGAGAGGGTAGACTACAACACAGAGTTCAAAAAAAATTATGTTCGAAACGTGAGGAAGAAGTAGTTCCTGCAATCCTAGAGACTTATGATATGTCAGTTATTGATGACAACATAATTAATGGTATTAACATTTTATCAATAAACTTACTTAATTTTCTATAAAAATTTTTTGCCTGAATTTTGTTAACCAAAGATGTCATTAATTAAATTGCAGGTGATTTAATGATTCCAAAACAAGATGAAAAAAAAAATGATTGTAACTGTTATGACAATGTGCCATCACAAGAAATTACACTAACCACAGAGGAAGCATTACATGATTTTGATATGACAATTTCTGACGAAATACTGAGAAAAGATGTTGAGGTTCAAGTCAACTGTGGAGACATGAGTTTACCATTCATATCTATAATAACAACTGATAAGAGTTTGATAAGTTTGTGTGGTATACCAAGCCTAAGAATGTTAGATGAAATAGTAATACTGGTGGAGAAATTATTTCCAGTCAAAAAAAAAAAGATTTTTGTCTACTAAGGAACAAGTTATTTTAGTAATGACGAAATTGAAGATTGATATTTCATTCTCGGTATTACAAATATTTTTTAATTACGTGTCATTAAGTACATGTATCGATATTTTTTATTCAATGCTTACCAAATTAGCTGCAGTGATGAGAGCCTCAATTAAACCAGTTTCCCATGAAGAAATTCAAAATAATATGCCCTCTTGTTTTGAAGGGTTTGAGGAAACTGTTTTAATTTTAGATTGTACAGAGGTCCCAATACAAAAACCAAAATGCGCTGCTTGTCGCATTAAGCTATATTCACAATACAAATGTGGATTTACTTTTAAATTTATGACTGGTGTGACTCCTGGTGGTATTTTGACATTTGTCAATAAAGCCTACGGTGGACGAGCATCGGATAAGGCTATTTTTGAGAAAAGTAATGTCATCAATACATTGCAGAGAGGTCGTGATGCTATCATGGTTGATAAAGGTTTCCTTATCGATGATATTTGTGGTAGTTATGGCATTAAACTGTTTCGACCACCCTTTTTGAGATCAGCAAAACAATTTTCAGAAGAAGAGGCTCTTTTCAATCGTCGTATTGCAGCTGCACGTGTTCATGTTGAGAGAATGAATCAGCGGATACGGTTGTTTAAAATTTTAAATACAAACCTTCATTGGAACTTATTCAATAATATTGACGACATTTTCATTATTTGTTGTGGATTTGCTAATTTAGGAAGTCCAATATTAGAAGATGATAAATTCTTATAAATGTTATTTTATTTCTACAAAGCACTGCAATTTTAAGCCTTCAATAATAACAGATATTGTTCTTTCATAAAATATTTAAATAAAAGTACTTTTATTCCAATATATTAATTATTAACATTAAGAATTATTTTCCTTATTCTGACAAATAACATGTAACATTTTATTATAAAATATGCTTTTTAGTTTACTTAATAAATTTCTTGTATACTGCCTATTGTATGGAACATGCAATACCAAATTAGTATTAGATTTATTAGAATAAATGACAAAATGACACGTTTTTAAATTTAAAATTGCCATTCCGACTTGTATTCGAGCATAATAAGAATGTTTTTCTCTAAGAACAATAGTTTCATTTTTGAGTTTTAAAAATTTGCATTTTCGTAAGATAGTTTCGATAGAAGTGTTTTCTAGATCATATGGGCATTTAATTTCTAATAGTGCAATTGGTTTTCCATCCGACAATATAACTCCATCATGACTGTAGGCAAGCCAATCATTTTTAAATGCCACAATTAATCCACATTCTGTGATTGTATGTGGTAGAATAGAAGCATAATGTTGACGAGCTACTGGCTCAAACTTGATCCCATGTTTGGTAAATTTGGTACTGAAGTTTGACGGCCAAAAGTACTTCAAAGATTTTAAAGTCCAGTCACCTCTGCTATACGTGTACAAGCTGTAACATCTTGAAAAAATTGATTTGAAAATAATATGTTGTCAAAATATTTGAAACAAATTATTCAAATTATAAAAACAACAAACTCACTTTAGTAATACAAACATAAAAATATGAATACCTGCTCCCTGCTATTCTAAATTGACGTTCTTTGCTCCAATCATGCCTGCTCAATTTTGTTATATTTTCTAAAATAACATTATCTTTACATGCGACATGCTTTTTATATGTATCCACAGAGCATTTATCCATCGAAATATTAATTGCATCCAAATACTCCATTTCTTCAGATTTACATGCATTAGTAAGAACAATTTTTGAATGGGATAAATGCTGCTGTGGTGGAATAGTTATTTGTGAGGATGTGCAAGCATTTTTAGGTTCAGATAAAACTGTTAAATGTTTCCTTTTTCTATAGCTTTCAATTTATTGTTAAATAGAAACAAACAGAGCCATGCATTAATCGAACAAACAAAAACAAATAAATTTAATTTAATTAGGTATTTACGCATGTTTTGAGATTGAACTTCTTTCATCCATTTTGATAAATGTTTCTCTTATGTTTTTTACTTCAATCTCTGAAAAATTATGTTGATTTGTCTGTTTGAAGCAACAAAACGTTCCCCAGGGCAAGGGCTTGAACTTTTCAGTACTGGGGCCTTTCTGCTGCTTCCACAGATATTTAATATCTGTACTAGACATAACCTCCAACTGATGGATATCATTTCTGAAAAATTATGAATAATTTTTATGTCATAAATTCGATTACATATTTTGTTCTCGTTTCTAAGGTACATTTAAAGTTCTTTTTAATAAAAATTACAGTTATACATACCGATTAAGATAAAATAATATAGCTGCTATGTGTTTGCAGCTATGACTTGTTCCAGCAGGACAATCACAGTTCATAAACTTTATATTCACCTCATTGTTTACAAATTCAATTTCACCAGTAATAAAACGAGGATCTGACATTATTCCACTTGTTTTCAAAATAACTCCGTGAATTTTCGCACTTTTTTCTGTCAATTCGGTAGTTCCACACATTACTATTAATTTCGAATTTACTAGGTGTTCGCCTTCCACAATATTACGCGAAGCAGCTGTTGAATTCAGGAATTTAAAAACCTCATATAATGCAACAGTCAACATTATCTTAAATTGTTAAAATATAAAAACACAACGAAAATAATAAATTTATAACTTTTGACAGCTACGTACTGGCGGCCATGATTGTTTTGATAAATAGCGCCGCCAACGGATCCTGGAAGTCCCAATATAATGACGTCACTATAAATTTGAACATAAAACTTCAGAGACTGATGAATACTGCCATAAGATTTATTTACAATCTAAACATAGAAGATCATATCACACCATATAGAGCAAAACTAAAATGGCTACAGTAAGTGATAGAAGAAAATATTTTATGGCTATAATGATGTTCAAGATATTATTTGGAATCACGCCTGGTTATAATTGAAGATATATTTGAGCTCAGGAGGGATGATACCCGCCATTCAGGAAGAAACTCAAAATTGCCAACATTTCATATTCCAAACTATCGGAGATCATCTTATTCAGAATCATTTCACATTGCTGGAATAAATCTATGGCACTCATTACCATCTGAAATAACATGCACATCGGCATTACCGTTGTTCAAGCATAAATTATATGACTATCTACTTAATAATAATTCAGAGAATGAATAACATTGCTGGGCAATAAATGACTCACTCCAGACGCTGATTCTACAACTCTCTACGCTGGGAACGCCTCCTTTTGCTGACTAAACGAAATTTACCTAAAGACTTTTCTCATCACTAAAAATTAGTTCTCGACTAAAATTTAATCTATCAACATCTACAGTAATAACGCGAAAGTAGAATCCGTTTTTGTTACAATACTTAATTTCAGAAAACTCATATTAATTTTGTCATACTTCCGAACATTATTCATCCCTACGATCGTTCATTGGTACATTCGAGTCCTTACTATTGTTAATCAATCATTATTCTAATAATCAATTATTACATAATTCATGTACTATAGTGTAAGTTTAATACAGTGTTAGTGAGTTAAACGAAGTGAAAACGATAATCGTCGTCTATCGCGACAATAAATGAGGAACAATCATATAGACACTCTAATCTAAGTTTTATCATTGTAAAATTAGTTCATAATCAGTGTACAATTAATAAATGGTAAATAGCGTATTCTCGTGAATCATTCCATACAAATCCATAAATCTATTCTCGATCGATCCACCACCTCCTCATTGCACTTCAACTACGCTTAGTACTGGCAACAACGATCCTCTACCAAAATAATAAAAAAACAAAAAAAAAAATCGGGCGTGAGTTCACACGCGGTAGAAGTGAAACTTAGTATTCTGATTAATTTTTGAGAAAATATGATGAAACAGATTGAGAGAGTGCGATTGATCGACCATTTTTTTTATTATTACTTTTTATTTTTTATTACTTAAAGTAACATTTTACTAAAAATAGAAATTTTTCGATTCAATGTAAGTAAATAATTGGTTTTCGTTTATTTTACATTTTTACAAAATAGATAAAATTACATCATACATCAACATTACTATCATTATCGCTTATTTCTAAACTTGACACTAGTGGCTTTGATAAATAAAATACGACACAAATGTTTTAGTTTTAATTTTATTCAAAAACCTTTGAAATACTGCGTCTATTGTAGTTTCTGATCTTGTTGTCGGTTTGGTTTTTTCATTCGACATTTTCAAGCCGAAGGTATCATCTAAAAAATCTACTAAAGGTTTTGAATTAAGTTCTGCAAAATTTATATTGAAATCTCTACTCAAAATCATTGGTAATTCATGATATTTTTTTCGAAGTATCTTTGACACCGCCGAAGTGTATTTAACTACGTTTTCATGGATAAATTCTATTATATCATTTACTGATGTATTCGGAGACATATATATAGCTACAATTACAATCATTTGACCGTCAGCAAAGGTACTATGACAAGCACACATTTCTCCTACATTAGAAATATGCACAACAAATAATGATTGATTCTGTTTTGTTGTTATATCTATTTGTGGAGTAATTGTATGAGTACTGACATTACTATTGTGATATATTGCTACTCCACCTGCTCTAATATTACGTTTAAATTTAGCTATGAGGTCAAAATTAGGAATATCAATATGATCATTGTTATTTAGCCATGTCTCCGAGAGTATCAAGAAATTGGACTTCATTGCAATTCTGTCAGAACTTATATCTGCGACATGAGCGTGTAGACTCTGATAATCGAAGAAGAAGATTAATAATTCTGATCTCTTCGTTATGAAATCTGTTAACAATCCTCCAATTGCTTGCAATCTGCTCAATGAGAGCCTTCGAAAATCCGCTTGTAATTCATTCAGAGATGTTACTATTCGTCGCCCATGATTGAATCGCTGATTATCATTTTTCGTCACAATATATAAGCCTTGAATACTAGTAACTCGGGATAATGCAACATACACAAGCTGTTGAGGGTGAGATAGATCATACTCATACACAATTTCATTGAAAGTACCTCCCTGGGATTTGTGTATTGTTATCGCACATGCTGAGACTATTGGAAAATGATTTCGTTTCACGACAACTGTTTTGTTGGGTACTAGTAGAATTGAACATGTTCTTCGTTCAATTAGAACAGCCAATCTACTGAGATTTTGTCGTTGTATTGATGCAGCAACTTTCTTACGTATCTTTTCACCAGTTGTGATTGACGGAAACTCTAGTCATAAAGGACCTATTTCGCCAGCATCATTATACTACATCATAGTATAATATAGGTATAGTCGTGCTCGTGCACTATATGATATCTATTATATCTACTGCGCATGACACAAAAAGGAGCTCTGAGTCCCCACTACTCCATGGTATGCAGAGTCCGTGGACGGGGCACGGGCCCGTACACGACGGTAGAGTAGTGGGGACGCAGACAACTACGAATCATCGCATAAAGAGGAGACGGAGGATCGGGAAACTATATGGAAACGCAATCTATCTCATTCACTCACAGCCTAAAACCTATGTATATATTTATAGCTATCTCTTTTTTCGTTACACATTTTCGTTTCATAAATTTCAATTCACACCGTCCCAAAAGAAGTTTCACACAAAAAAATACGTCCAACACCAACTGGGACGTAACAATGTATTTCATATATAACTAAAATCCAAATAAAAATTTTATCATAAACAAATGATCAAAATTAATTTTGAAATAAATTTAATTCAACTTTCGGTTACATACCGAGTACCGTGTATTATTGTGCGAATATTTGTATAAATTAAAATTATCATCCTCAAAATTAGGATACATTGTAATATTTAACATCAATTTAAAGGAAAATTCCCGTCAGCTGCTGATTACTCAAGGAAAAAACCGTTAACTGATGCCAGAAAATGAATGGTGACTGCATGGCTTAATAATATTTAGTGCATCAGCTGAAGGGTTTCGTTGTGTTCTACAACTAGCTAAATTACTTTTTTTTCACATACACAATGAATGTTATCATGTAAACAAATTTGAACGATTCTAAAATATTTTTATTTTTATGCGTTTTTGCATTTGTTTATATAAACAGCTGAAGCATTTTTCGTTTTCATATCAACAGCTGAATATTGTTTTTCACCATTAAATAGTATAATCTCATCGTAAAATTATTTTCAGCGATTCTGAAATAATTTTATTTTAAAAAATTTTTTACGCGTTTGAGGTGCTCCACCTCCGACATCCGGCCCTACCGAAGCAACTGAACACTGTTTCACGGATGTACGCATAGTAAATAACTTCTTCTGAAAACACCATCGATTCTAATTTTTGAAGGTCGAAAATGTCGCTGCCTTCTGGACTAATTGACGTCGAATTAAGTGAATACTGCTGCAATCTGTCATTGAAATAGCGTACTATTACAATTTTCCGATAAAAAGTTTTCTTCTTTGTCGACAATTTGAAAATAAAATAGACAGAAAAGTTTAAACGTTGGAATTATAATAAAAATCTATTTGAAAATTCTAGTTGATTTTATTGAGAGTTTTCATTATTTTTCTCGTTTCTTTCACCGAAAAATAACGGCGGGATCCGTGGAGATCCAGGGGAAAACAATTCAGATAAATTTATTTAAATGAATTTATTGTTAAGGCAACGATTGTTTATTGCAAGCGTAATTAAAATACGAAAGACGAAAATAATTTGGAAAAAAAAACTTATGAGAGTACAAATGTTAACTATACGTAAAATTATGAATAAAAATATATTTAAGTTATTTTGAATCTCGTTATTGGCTTAAGTAAAAATATAGAAAAATAATAATGAATGCAAAATTGTATATTTGTGTGATTAAGAAGAAATATAACTTAATAAATCAATCTGCACTTTTCCGAATGAATAATACTGAGAAATAAAACAAAAAACAAAAATTAAATGAATAAAAAATAATAGTAAAGCATAATTATTTAATAAATGAATCTTAGATGCATTTGAAATAATTATATTCATTTCACGAACGAGAAACGTGTAGAATAGACGCCTGTGATGATGATAAATAAATCGAGTTTTATATTCGCCGCATTATATATAAACAAATAATATAAAAAAGAGAAAAAAAAAAGAAAATTGTGCTTGAAATTATTTTTCTTTTATCTATAGATTGTTACGTCGTAGGTGTTGTTGGACGTTGTTTATGAAACAGAAATAATATTTCATTTTGGTAAAGGATCGTTGCCTGCCACTACTATGCGTAGCTGAAGCGTAAGGATGTTATAAAGTGAATTAGAGATGATTATATTTTTATTTGAGACACTAATTGATTGATTTATTAATTAAGCACATGAACTGATGAATTATAATATTGTATAATGAATATGATTGTCTTGGATGAGATTTAATCCACTTAAATTATGAATATTAATTGTAAGCTGAGTTCTCGGTACGACTATAATTATAATTGAAAACAATTTATGATTGTTCTGAAAACCGTTATTGACTTAAACTTGAATTGTCTTTACAAGAACAATCGCACAAAGATTCTGAACTACTGGATTTACTGGATTTCGAGATTCATGAATTATAACTGACGTAATCTTATGAATGACTGTATTCGTGAACGCGATTTGAAAATACGTACAAGTCCCACTTGATATTCGTGAACTGATATGATCGTGAATGATATAACACTGTTATAATTCTAATTGTTGTAGATCGCTTGATGTTGTCGTAAATGATGGTAGAAGAGAACTGACTTAGTTGTATTGATGGTATTAGAGAACTGATGAAATTCGTTGCGTTTCAGTTTTTATAGACAAATTTTACTCATGACTGAATATTTTGTCAGCAGTTTTAAACGTTGTTTTCCATTGGTTGAATTTACGTTAACAATTTTATAATTCGTTGGAAGTGACGGAAGGGTGGCTCTTATTGGTCGAACAGTACAATAGGTAGGGATACTTTACAATTTGGTGATTCTAGTCAATAATGTTTCTTGGAAAAATTATGGAGTCGAATTAATAGAAGTTTAGTTAAGTTTCAAATTTTATACGTTATGTGAAATAAGTATTTCAGTGTGAGAAAGTTATTCGTGGTTTTAATTTCTTCTGTTTCATCGAGAAGCGATTTTGACGGGAAGTTCTCATGTGACATTGGTAATCATCCTCAGTTAAAAATAGATATTTCTAAAGTAAAAGCTACTATTACATGAAGTAAATGGAATATAATATTATGTAAAGAATATTCAATACAATAAATGGATCGATTAATTACTATAATAAGAACATGTTTCGAGATACAAGATAATTTATTTGAAATAGATAGATAGATAGATAGATAGATAGATAGATAGATAGATAGATAGATGTAGTTTATTATGCCCTGGTGTTGCGGATTCCAACAATTAATTGTAGAACTGATCAATGTATGGCAGCACCTTTCAAGTCATTGTAGGGGATGTGTCTACATATA
The DNA here is from genome assembly GCA_030347275.1 of Microctonus aethiopoides. Lineage (NCBI taxonomy): Eukaryota > Metazoa > Arthropoda > Insecta > Hymenoptera > Braconidae > Microctonus > Microctonus aethiopoides. The sequence continues at coordinate 885 of JAQQBS010000053.1, read as the reverse complement.
TTTATACTGATAAAAACGTGTTCGTTTTAATTAAGTTATTTATTAATTAAGTAGTATGTATTATACAGTGAGGCAGTAAGAGAATTCGTGTTGCGACTTCTCCAGTTCTCGTCCCTCGAATACTGAATACTGAAAAAAAGGAAGTTGGTAAGAGCTACCAACTTACGCTTAACGTAGTGTAACCAACCTAGTGTCGGTAAAGAACTAAACTTAGTTGCGTTGTCGCTCGTGTGCGGCGTTCACGTACTTAAGGCTGGTCCCCACAGTACCCCCCCCCCCCTTCCCCGCTAAGTATGAGGTAGGTAAAGTGGTTCTCGTTAACGCTACATAAATATAAATTTTCCTCTTTTTCAAAAAATAAAATATAATATCTTCTCTTTGGCGTGTATCAGTCTACGTTGAATCTGACCCTTTTCTTATTAGTATATGTGCGTGGACCCAGATCTTGTTGAGTTGTCGTAGTTGCTTGTTGTTGTTGTTGTTGTTGTTGTTGTTGTTGTTGTTGTTGGGCTGTTGTCGTCGTGCGTGATTCGGCGTAGAGATCATCTGTTGGCATGTGCGCCGGTTTTAAACGTTCGACATTCACGTTTAATTCTCTCCCATTGGCAAGTATGGTGAATACTCGATCGTCTATTCGATTAACGACTTTAAACGGACCCATGTATGGTTGCTCCAGCGGTTTTTTTACTCCATCCTGCCGCAAAAAGACGTGCGTACATGATGTGATGTGGTGGCTTGCCACACATCATTATTTAGATTATTATTATTTGAGGTTTAACCTCGTTGTGCTGTGGAAAGATAAAAATATATAATTAATAAGAAGTATGAATGAAAATTGTTAGAATGAATGTAAAAATATACTAAGTGAGCCTCACCGAGTATCGC
>JAQQBS010001473.1:0-10707 GCA_030347275.1 Microctonus aethiopoides | reverse complement strand
CGAGCTTCCAATTGCGCCCATTATTTTTCCGCTAAATTTAGTGCATATATGAGATCTCATCATAGTGGTCTCTTGAAAGTTCTTATTTTAAATATATCTTTAAATTTATCAATATAAAAGAAACAAAATTCCATTTACTATAGAAAATTTTATATTTTAATTTGAAACATGACATTAAGTTTTAATTATGTAAATAATCTTTTATTGCAATTTGGGAATTTCGCTCGATGATCTTTAACAACTTTCAATAAATATTGAAACTGTTCTTCATTTTTCGTTAAACATTGATTATATTCAGTCACCAATGCCACTCCACGCTCTGCTACGTCATGTACCACTTTTAATTGGTTGAAGAATTCCACGTTTTCTCTATAACTTTCATCAGAAGGCCACAATTCAATGTCAACGTCAAGAAAATCATATGCTACTTCAAAGATTTTAAACAAATTTAATGATTTTTGAGAAACGAAGTCACTCAAATCCTTTTGCATCATTGAATTTATGTTCTTTTGATCAATTATAAATCTTTTTGCTACAGAATTTACGCTTTCACGATTTTTTACAGCTTCAATCATTTTCTTTTTCACATCGAGTGGAACGGTATCATCAAATAACGATAAAATAGCAAGTTCATCATTCAAATACCATAAATGTGAAATCATTTTCGCACAAGTCGCTGAAGAAATTGAAGCATTAATTTTTTTGTAATTGATTAGATTTTTCAAGAATTCTAAGTCATGATTAGCAGCTGCAATCGCAGAAGTTGATGAAAACCAAGCTTTCAAATAAATCATAATCGTAAAAATACAAATCTGTCGCAGACTATTTAACTCTCTTGCACTAAGTACAAACTCATTCCGAAAAATAAATATTTTTAAGCAATAAATGGCCTTTGCCATCCATCTTGCATGATGAATTGCACCAGGATATTTAAAAGAAACTTTTTTTTGAGACATTTCCCCAAGAAAAATTAGTGACAATTCCAGGAATTCTTTGTAAGCATCTCGTGGTTGTATTGACTATCGCATAGTAAAAAAATAAAAAATTAAATTCACATTAACGATTAAGCATTCAATATTATAGTTATAACCATTGTTTGACCATACTTGCAAGCATTGTGAGATGAAAGTAGATATTTCATTTTTTTTATTCAAAAGAATATCAGCGACAATAGTATCTTCAATACCAGCTTTATATTTAGTTTTATCTATTGTGTTCCATACTTTTTTAAACCGTCCAAATATTAGAACATTTGGTCCTGACGATGCTGGCCAATATACTTCAAACGCACTCCTTAAAATGATCTCGTATATGTGATGGCGACATGGTAGATAAATTAATTCTCTTCCTAAAGCTTTTTCAATTCCTACACATGTACCGTGGTGAATTCCTATGTAGTAAAAGTAAAAGTTAATTTTAAAATTGACAAGCTGTAATAAGTCATATTCAAGAAAGGAATAAATGAAAAAGTCTAAAGAGTTTGTTGATGAATTAAAAAATATAGCTTTGTAAGAAAATATTAAGCTGAATAAATAGCAATAGAATTTTGTTAATAATAAAACATCATTGATTATTTACCTGTGTCAACAGATGTCGTATCAAAACACATCGCCTTAATATAACAACTAAGACCCCATTCATCTAAAGTCGTTAAAATGACTGATATTTGATTCTGTGCCGATCCAGAGTCCATTTTTGGGACACCAAGCAATTGTTCGACACCGAATGCAGTGAGAAGAATTGGAAGCCGATCTACAGTCTTTGACTCAACAATGTCATTCAGTATTTTTCCATCCCAGTGCACGACGTATTTATCATGTGTTTTAAAATTATCTTTAAGTCCTTGAGCGATGTCTTTTCGTAACATCATGCGAGTTCGTTGGATCGTTCTATAACTGAGAGTGGTATCTTCTATTCTGATGCCAATACTTGATAGAACAGGAGTTATAATGAACATCGCATTTCTACTGCTGACATTAGCTCTGTCAAGTGCAGAGATGAGCTCTGGAGTTAGAATATTTATTTTTGGTGGTTTTGTTTGTATTTGTGGATCATACTCTAAATCCGAACCAAAATTTGTCGCTTGACTCAATGATTGCGATGATAATAAGTTCGAATTTTCACTAGCAATAATTGTCTGGCAGGATGATGAAGCTTGATTTGGATCTAGAAGAAAACAGTTTTTTCTAAAGTAAATACACTTTTTTCTATATCAAATAAAAAAGTTAAAAGTTTGCACAATTCAAAAATACGTGACTCATAATTCTCGTTTAATTTTTTATGAACAATATTTTAAATAATTTTTCTTGTTCATAAAAATTTGTTGATTGTAAAGCACTCTTCAATGCTTCGTATGAATCTTAATTGTATAATGTATTAAACACTTTTGATTGATACCAAACGAAAAAAATTTAATAAATTTAAAATAATTAAGAATAACAAAAAATCATCTACTTGCATAATATCATCTACAGCATTATAATAATTTTGTAATAATTACTTACCATTTTCTTCTACTTCCATCAAATTTTCACTCGTATCTGATTCATTTATATTATGATGAATAAATTTCTTCCTGGAACCGCTTTTTTGGTTTAAATATAAATTTTTATGACGGTCATCGAGCACTTTTAAAGATTTTGTATCAGCAATATCGAATAACATTTTCAGTTCATTTTGAAATATTGCATTTTTTTTTTTTGTGCCGATGATTTTCCCCGTTTTAAGTTTTTTTGCAATTTTAACCATTTATTATGGCATCGAACAACTTTTGCTACTAAATTAAATTTTTTAGAAGTCGGAATATTATTTTTTTCCCATAGTTTCACAACTTGATCGATTACATTTTTTGCACTTCTTTTGATGGAGTAGTTAAGGACGCGACGCTGATAAAAAAATACACTCATAACCTCTTTCAATGTTGGTAACTTTAATTCAAGAATTTTTGGCATAGGCACACCGATAAAAGGGATTTCCTTATTCATTATTGTTTGAAATCGCAGAAATTAGCGGTAATGCAGTTGAAGATGCAAAAAAGCAATTGTAAACACAAGTAAATGCGCCAGTAGTATTAACACCAGTCAAAGTAGCGGCACTTGAGACAATGCGGGTCTCACGCAATGTATTGTGGTAATTTGTTTGTATGTAAGGAGTAGAACAAAATTTATTTTAATTTTAGATGTTAATTAATTAATTATTTATTCATTTAATAATTTTGTACGATTTTAGTTTTAAGAGAGAAGATGTTCACTATTTGATGGTCTGTGTTGGAAGAGAGTGAGTTTCAGATTTTTTGGATGGATGTGGAAATTTTAGAGGTAATAAAATCCCTCCCTTACGGAAAGGGATAGGTGAGGGTGGGGTAATTGAAAATATTAATTGTTTATTGGTTAAAATTTGGATAGGTAGTGGTAATGGATAAGAGTAGGGGTTCTATTTATTTATTTTAGTTATTTATAGTATTTCGAATTTTCGATGCGGGCGGCAATAAAAGTGTTATTAGGGAAAAAGAAATGTTTATGATGCAATAAAACAATAAAAGGACTATTCAGAATTCGTGCCCCGAACTGCAACACGAGGATTAAAAAATGTGAAAGCAGTTGCAGAAAACAAAAACATATAGTTTTTTGTTTATTTTGATAAAATATAAAATAAAGTCAAGGGCAATAAACAAATGAAACACAATACTAAATTATGTTATGAATAAAATATTGAAAAAAATTTATTAGAAAAAATATATTCTCGAACAAAAAAATAGACATAAGTTTAAAAACTTTTTTTCAATCGATATGAACGCAAATATTTATGAATATGTCGAAAACTCATAAATCGAATAAATATATTTGAAATCATTATTGAAAAACCATGAAAATCAACACTCATTGGAATTCAGATACGAATATCTTCTAAACGGTTAGAGCAATCGATTAAACACAAGAGATCTTTTTTGTAGAGCGTTCGATTTCCTATAAAAATATGCATTTCCCATTTGATAATGATTACTTTTCAGTGAGTTACAAAATTACGAAAAAAAAAAATTTTTTTTCAAAAATTGTCAAACTTTGACCTCGAATATCTTCAAAATGGTTAGATTTATGGAAAAAATATAAGAGACTTTTTTTGTAGAGCGTCTGATTTCCTTCAAAAATATGTACATAAAATTTGCTAAATAATTCACTCATAATGAGATATGCTGTTTTTAATATGAGCTTTAAAAAAAATGGAAAACGACGATGAGGAGAATGTTCCCATTAATATTAAGAGCTTATACTTGGTAAATATTCTCTAAAGGTGCCCAGAAACCAATATTTCGCTTCAAGATCAAAAAAAAAAAAATAGTCATTTTTTTTGACCCACCCTAATAAATATTGTGCAAATTCGATTAAACAGTAACACAATAGCGGATTAGCACTCATATTCTGTATAGTTGAACTCAGCAGTTTTTTCGAATTAACACAAGTTTTCTCATATACACTGTTTTTACTCGTGAAATGTTATCCACCGAGGAATGATTTCTTATGATGTATATATACTGACTCCATATGTTGTAGAACGCGTACCTACTGAAAATGTTCGTATTCTACAGAATCGTAAACAAATGATTCTGTAGAAGCTCTCTAGGGTAAGCACCTACAAAACTGAAATACCTTGAAAAATACTACTTTCTTCTTCTGCTGTTCGATAATACATCAGTGCGAATCGCGGCCGAGTGATAGCTCGGGATAAAATTTTAGAGTCTTTCAAAGTCTCGGAACAATATATTCTGAGTCTCTCTATAGTCTCGCTCGTGGCCGCGAGGGAGACTATAGAGAGACTAAATATTCGGATGCATCCAGTTTCTCATGCAGAGACTCAAGTCTCTGATGGGGAGACTTCACGTTCACCCCCTCGCCACTTTCGTATAGAGACTCTTCTGCATTTAGAAAGACTATAGTCTTTCTAATGAGAGAATGTAAAATTAAGAAATGATAAAAAAACAATTTTTTTTTTATAGAGCAGTATTTATTTTTTGCATATCAATTACAATGATTGATATGGAGGAGCGTAGTTGATACTTTGCTGACATGAATACTGATGTATATTTGGTTCATAGTATACATCATGTTTATTTGATGAGATTTTTTGTGGTTCATGATGACCCATCATGAACTTTTCTGTAGATTCGATTGAGAAAGGTTGTTGCAATTGTTGCTGCGACTGCATCGAATATGGATAATTGTTATTCGGATCATTGATTGCCATTTCAGATTCACACGTAGAAACATCGTCACAATGATGGCGTTTTGTCGGGTTATCTAATTGTGAGCTCACTATTGTACATGATTGATTTTTTCTTTTTTTGGATGGATGAACAGATTGTGCGCACATCAAATTGATGACTCGATTATAATTTTTAACTTTTTTTTCCGGAAATTTAATTTCTACGAATCCTGCAAACATGAAAGTGAGAAGTATATAATTTACCATTATTATAATTCATATGTTTCAAATATAAAATGGTTTTTGGAAACTTACTATGGACAGCATTTTTCAAACTTGGTGGGATGCCGAGTTTCCCTTGAGTACTCGTTCCTAAAGCGCAATATTTATAGACATTTGCTTCACCGAGCGCGAGCTTTAATAACTTTCTTATCACTTCATTTGGATTATCTGATGCGGAGCTATACAAAGCGAAATCGACATCTGATTGTTTGAGCCACACTCCAGAACTGGGTATGAGTTCTATTTTTCCAAATTCTGGGATTTTCCAATGTGGCAAACATATTACATCATTGTTTTGACTTTCGTCATGAGACACGATACTCTGCAAAAATAAAATAAATTTGTTTGAATTCATAATAAACTAGAATAGTTATAATATCAATCATTCCAACCTCGTTAATAATACTCCCTTTCGAATATATTTTGGATTGTTCTTTACTGTGCTCATGACGTGCTTTTAAATGATTTACAATTAATTCTAAACTCAATATCATTTCAGCTGTAACTGAGACATAAGAAAATGTTTATTGACAACAATTTAATCAATGAATTATTGAATCAAATGGATGTACTAACCTGTCGGGAATGAAGCACAAACTGTACATTTCTCATTATTGCTTTTCTTATCCGTTTCATTGTTAGACTCGTTGTGATTTTGACCATTCAACAATTGCGCATTCGCTTCATCCTCTACTCGACGAGCATTTAATAATTTTGCATTGTTTGTCTTCTCAGTATTTTTTTGTGCCGCATTGGACTTTTTTATCTCTCCTGCCAATGCTTTTCTTTCTTCCGCTGCCAATATGGTGAATTTATGTTTCCCATTTTTTGTAGATGGGACGACATCTCTATCCGCGCTCACAAAAATAGTTTCCAAATATTTTCTTGTAGCTGAAAAATTTTTTTTAGGTTATGTTACATAAAAATGAAATAATAATCGTGGGATATATATATGAAATAAACTTACTACTTATTCGTAATATTTTTGCCTGGTGTTTTGAGTTGTCCCAGCGAACATTGACGATATCATTAATGTCTGGCTTGAATAGTTTTCCGACAAATTCCTCATCCAGTGGAAAAATATCTCCCTTGGGTACAACCGATTTTGTACGTTCTTCCAATCAAAAGACAAGGAAATACGCCATTATCTGGAAAAAAATAATCGTATTTTACATGAGTTTACTTATATTCATGATATATTTAGTAGATTTCACATGATCAAACTTACCTCAAGCTTTTTTGATTTTCTCAACTTTTTTCTCTGAAGCACAGAAAGCATAAAAAACTTTTAGTTCGAGCACACGTTTTATTCTTCTCGCCAATGGGATTCCCTCACTATGCATGGGCGCTCCCTGGTGACAAGGCGGCATATCATTATGCCCACAATATATATATAATGTTTTTTGAATAATTATTTTAAATATGATATATTTTGAAATATTTATTAGATATAAATATTTGTTGAATATTTATATTATTAAGTATTTTATAATAATTATTATTTTATGTGATAATTTGGAAATAATTATTTTAAAATTATCATATTAATTAAGCTTAATTATGGTGCCAAGTCACCAGGAAGCGTCCATGCATGCTCGGCCATTTGAGCAGTGATGTATTTGAGGCATATTTGAAGTGCAATCATAAGAAAGTAAAAAGTATGGCTGAGCATAATCCTTCAAATACATTATGCTTCAAAAATTATTCGCAGCGAAGTAAAAGACGATTTTTGAGCAAACGCCGACGATATGACGTTATTTCAAGCTCTGATGAGGACGACCTGAGGAATAATGCAATTGGTGAAATAGAAGAAATCGCGATAAGGTATGTACAAGGTTATATTACAAAGATATATTTTTTAGTGTATTTTATATTAAGGTTGTTATGAAAATAATTAAAAAATATGATAATTCAATCAAGATTTCATACTTAACAACCACAATATATTGCATATACTAATATTACATTCATTCAATTCCATCAATGCATATTTATTATGTGTAATAAGTGTTTATACATATTCATTTTTTAGGCCTCAAAATGATCGTCATGAAGATTCGGATGATGAAGAATTCCATGACTTTCCAGAAGAAAGTGATTTTGAGGTTCATCAAGATGTCGAATCTGAAGAGGAATTTGACGATAGCGATGAAGAAATCCACGAACACAATGATTATGATGAACCATTGTATGAAGGGGCGTCAATTTCGGTAGGAGAAAGTTTGATGGCGATTTTGATGTTTTCATTCAAGTATAAATTAACTTCAGCTTGTTTATAAGCTATGCTAAAGCTGATCCTTTTATTCATTCCTGAGCCAAATCTATTCAAGTCGACATTACATTTATTCAAAAAATCATTTTCTGGAATAGACACTCCACTCATTCGACACTTCTACTGTTCTTCATGCTTCACACATTTGAGAAATGATGAAAACTGTGATGCATGCCCGCAAGTCACACAGGCAAACAATTATTTTTTGGTTACGCCGATTGTTGAACAATTGAAAATATTTTATCGACGTGCAGGATTTACAAATAAGTTACAGCATCGTAACAATAGCAAAAACTAATATGCAAAATTTAGAAGATATATATGACGGACAAATGTATCAAGACCTCTCTAAACCTCCTAGTATACTATCTGATGATAGAAATATTTCATTCATGTGGAATACGGATGGTTTATCATTGTATAAGTCTTCAAAGTTTCAAGTTTGGCCAATTTATCTTGTAATAAATGAGTTGCCGTACAATGAAAGGTACCGAAAGGAAAATTTATTAATGGCTGGTCTATGGTTTGGGCAAAGAAAACCATTCCCATCATTATTTTTGCATACAATTTCTGGTAAGCTAGTGCAGCTGAGGTATGGAATGGATTTCGAATTACCAAACGGTGAACTTCGGCACGTTAAAGCAGCAGTTATAGCAGGAACATGTGACTTACCTGCTAAAGCACTTTTCTTGAACATGAAGCAATTCAATGCAGTGTACGGATGTCAAAAATGTAAAATCAAAACGGAAAGAGCAGAAGGGAGCACTGCAAGAATATATCCGTTTCAATTAAATTTAGCTCTTCGTACTCAAGAAGAAACTGATCGCTTTGCTAATGAAGCTCATAATAGTGGCGAAGCTGTGCATGGTGTGAAAGGGCCTAGTGCAGTTAGTCCTTTTTCTCAGAATTATATTCGTTTTACAGTGGTAGACCCAATGCATTGTATTTTTTTAGGAGTAGTTAAAAGCTTGCTCATTTTATGGTTCATTCCACAGTATGCCGGTCAGGATTGGTCACTATCAAGATATGCACCTATTGTTAACAAGAGAATTTGTTCGATTACCCCGCCAGAATTTGTGAAGAGAATGCCAAGATCAATAATAGACCATTTACCTTACTTAAAAGCGTCTGAATTAAAAACATGGCTTTTTTATTATTCTATACCAGTTTTGCGGACAATGATGGCACCACAATACTTCGAACATTACCAATTATTTGTTTATGGAATTTCCTATATGTATCAATCCAGCATATCAGGAGATATGTTAAATTCAGCAGAAGCCTTGATAATTGAATTCGTGTCACGATTTTCTGATCCATATGATAGTAGACATATGTCATCCAACATTCACAATCTTCTGCATTTAAGTGATACTGTGCGAGATTTTGGATCACTCTGGGTGGTATCATGTTTTCCATTTGAAAACTTGAATGGAGAATTGAGGGCATTGGTAACGGGTACAAGATTTGCACAGTTGCAAATCTATTCACGTCTTGCCATTTTTATGAATATACCAGAGTTGAAAAAAAAGATTCTGCATGATAACAATTCAGCAGCAGCAGCATTTTGTGACACCATGATCAACTGTCATAAAAAATATAAAATTAGTAGTAATGTAAGGGGGATTCTATATCAAAACTAATCCGCTAGAGGCGCCACTCGGGGTTCTGTTCCAAGCTATTACATAATAGGGGAGGGGAGGGGCTCAATCTGCTTTACCATCGGGGGAATCTGTACTGTAAAAGGGCGGTGAGAGGAGGAGAGGGACAGAGGGGGAGGGAGTTCTGCTTTACCATCACTGGTTCTCTACCATCCCCATGATGGTGCCTACCTTACCTGCGGATGGTAAACCCCAGGGTTGTTGTCTACCTTACCAACCACTCAACTGCGCACTTTGATGACTCATGTGTTTTTCAACGAAAAAGAGCGGCAACAAGTTCTTTGATGTTGTTTTGTCCGATTTGACCTTCAGATTAAACTATTGTATGCGCATAATTTTTACTGATGGTTATGACTCATGTGTGTTATCAATAGAGTGAGGTTCCAGATTACCACGCTTCGGTTTTTCCACGAAAAAAAAATAGCGGCTAAAAGTACTTTGATGTTGTTTGTCCGATTTGACTTTCAGAAAAATTATTGTATGCGCATAATTTTTACTGATGGTTACGACTCATGTGTGTTATCAATAGGGTGGTTTCAGATTACCACGCTTCGGGTTTTTCACGAAAAAAATAGCGGCTACAAGTTCTTTGATGATATTTGACCTTCAACTCCCCACTCTTTGATTTATCGTTAAATGTTTACGGTATTGAATGCGATTATAATAATCATAAAAGTGAAATTTTTCCATATTATATAAGTAAACATGCCAATACGAATGGAAATGCGGCAATTAACTTGCTCATGGTCCCCAGTGAAATTGATGATAAGACTGAAAAATTTTATCACTTTGCGTGGATTCGGAATGTATCACGTTTAGTATCAATGCAAATATCCAAACATAAAACACATTCATTGATTTGTGATCGCTGTTTATGTCACTTTCAATTTGAATATTCTTATGAAAATCATCGACAAGATTGCATCAATATGAATAAAATGGCAAGAGTGATATTACCAAATGAAGAAAACAACCTATTATTATTCAGCAATTACAAATTCAAAGAGGCTGTACCATTTGTCGTTTATGCTGATCTTGAGTGTATCTTGGAGCCAACCACAAACGCACAGCAAAAACATATTCCACACAGCATAGCTTATTATTTACACTGCTCCTATGACAATTCATTGTGTTGTCACGTCTTACACTTAAATTACGACAAAAATTTTCTCACACATCTCCACTCAATATCCGCTATTAATTAAGAATTTCGATATTCACCTGCTGAGGAAAGTTGATTTCAATTCAAATAAGGGAACATTCCTAATTTTACGACTTTTCTTGGAAATTCTA
>JAQQBS010000051.1:0-10820 GCA_030347275.1 Microctonus aethiopoides | reverse complement strand
TTATAAACTTATAAAAGAATATGCGTGTCTATGAATCTCTCATCGATGTGTCTCGTACGACTGTAGAGGGCAAACTGAAAGAGAGCGATGACCCAATGTGCCTGGCTTTTATATTGGGCCTCTGCTCTTTGATTGGTCACTGCCGTGGTGAAGAGGGCAGTTTTGGATGCTACTTGGCCGATTCTGATTGGGTCGCTTATACTTTCGTTAACACAATAGCTTCTACTCTGACGTCACTGGAAACTCATTAACGTCAGAGGCCATTATCGGACGGCGCCAGACTGTCGCCCTTAATTACCGTAAGGTTCTAAGATCTTCTAGAACGTACGATCCCACATACATATATAAGTACATAATGAAACCAAAAATAAATTAAGTTCAGACGATTTCATCAAAATTATGATGAAAAAATATGGATCAAATATATTTCATCATACAAATTTATTTGTTCAATAATGTTGAAATATATTATATAGCATTATTAACATTACATTTAAAAAAATATTGTACGTATGAAATCAAAGATAAATGTTTTGTACGAAAGATCCCTTTTTGGTTCCACCTCCTCCACGCCCCCCGCCACGCTTGTACACATTGCGGCCTCCTCGAGCCCATCTTTTTGCTGTAATTAATAAAAAAAAATCCATATGTAGTTAAGAATTATAACATATTATAGAAAAAATTTATTTGTTTTCAAACTCACGTTGGGTAGTTGATTGATGAGATGTCGCTTCAAAATTTCTATTGGCTCTCGGCATTAGTAGACGACGTGGTTTCCACAATGATTGCAACACTGGTGGTGCAGAAAATGGTCGTTGCAGTGGTGGTAGTGATGATGACATAGGTGGTGGAGGCGGTGGAGGCGGTGGTGGCGGTGGTGGCAGTAATGATGGCAATGATGAAGGCAATGGTGGTGGCAAAGATGATGGCAATGGTGGTGGCAATGGTGGTGGCAATGATGAAGGCAATGGTGGTGGCAATGATGATGGCAATGGTCGTGATGCATCTTTGCAAGATGATGCCTGCGATGAAGAGTTGGGGATTCCTTGCTGACCCCGATCTTCATTTTGATGTTGTTGATGAATTTTATTGGTTGACGTTGAAGAAGTTGAGAGAACAAATTCGATTGGGAACGGATCAGAAGGCCTAAGTCCGTGTAATGATCTTACATAATTTTTTAATATTTCTAATTCATTAATTGCGGACTTCATTTCTGTTCTCAGTGCGCCATTTTCTACACACAAAGAGTTGAATTCATCATTTTCAAATTCATCATTGTCACTATCATGACTGCTGCTACCATCGACGTTATCCATTTTTAAGGCTGCAAAAAATAATAATTCCAATAAGTATATGTTTTATTGTAGACAAAATGATTTAATTATTAACAAATATGTTAATTAAATCAATGCCGAACTTTGAATTCATTCGCAAATGCTTCATTGTTGTTTGTTAAAATTGACACCTACTTTTCTTTCTCCATTGTGAGCGTCCTGAAGAAGTAGGGTTAGCCCCGGTCAATTCCATAGGCGACTCTATCAAATGTATGAGTGGGTTCTTATTTTTTTAATTTAGGTATTAGTAATGGGATAAATTTATGACTGAATCAAAATAAAATGCTTAATTACATTTTCCTCTGAACTTTTTTGTTGAAAAATAGTGTTCCACGTATGTAAATAAATAAATAATTAGAACCATGTAGAAAATGAGAACCTTATACTTATTATTATGATAGAGCCGTGCATGATATGCCGGCGTATTGGCTAATATAGTTAAAAGGAGGCGTCAATTACAACAATCTGATTAAGTGATCATTATAAAAATGCACAATAAATCGATAAAACAATCAATATTTTTGAATAATTGAATTAATTAACTAATTCACTTACCTTTTTCAATTTTCGTTGCTTTGACGACACAATGTACGTACCGAATAGAACGGATGGATGATATAAAAGATGGCGAGCAACGCGATTATTACCAATATGACATTCATTATAATTTATTTGTCTTGGTAGGAAACTTAATAATTTAATTCTATTCTATTCTATATGACATCGATTATTCAATAGTGCATTACCAGGACGAGATCCATAAGTATATTTTGGTCGATAATGCAGATTTTGATGCATCGATTTTTTATAACTGAATTGATTGCAGTTTGAATTTGAATACTTTTTTACTTCTCATGTGATATAGTTTACAATATAGTTTACAATATTGATTTCAAAATGAGTGTCATCGATGGATATAATAGAATATATCAGGAATTATCATTGCATCCCTTAATATAAACAAAAAAAGCAACTTTTTAATCAATTGATAATGGTATAAGCCGATATTCATCTAGAATTTTCCAATAATTATCTTTAGTATATTATTATTTATTTCATTATTCAAAATTTTCAAAAAACAAATAAAATAATAATACTAGTAGTTATTGCGAAAAAAAGCCGAAGTGCAATCTTAGCTTTTACGCCACCTATTCTTGTATTACGCTATGTATCGCGATATATGGTATCGCGAATTGTTAGATCTATTATTTTATTTTGGTCGATAATGTAGATTTGAATGCATCGATATTTGTTATAATTAACTATAACTATATTGATTGCAACTGATTTTGTATAGTTTTTTATGTGAAATTATAGAGGGCTATTAATAAATAAAAAATTAACTTCATGGCTGCAGTTTTGATAGTTTTGTTGGTTGTTTTTTAAAGAAATATTTCAGTGGTATGTACAATATTAGTTAATTTTACATAGTCATAATTTTTTTGTTTCAATGAGCGTAAAAATTCTTATTTGGTTGTATATATTATTTATATATAAACATGAATGATTTTCTCATTATTATAACTTGTTGGTTATTCGTTGATTATCATGATATCGTAACGTGTTATTTGCAGGATGAAAGTTACTTTTCAACAATAATTTATATAGCAGTGCAATATACACGATTATAATTGTCATAATTAATCAATAATATTTTCTAAGCAGGGAAGGTACGTTGCAAAAATTTATCATACATTACTCGTGTATGGTTATGTTGTATCATTAACTTATTGAAGGCTTTTTTTTACAGTGATTATCATCGGATATATTCAAGTTTATTATTTGATCAACTGGGACAACGAAAAAAATCAACTCGTCGTTTCATTTCGAGGTATTTTTTTTATTTTATATTTATATTCTTTTGAATTGTTTATCATTATACTACATTATTTGTGTATGGTTATGTTGTATCATTAACCTTTTAAAAGCTTTTTTTCACAGCTTGTCATTGGATATTCAAGCTGATTCCTTCAATTGGGACAACGAAAATAATCAACTCGTCGTTTCATTTCGAGGTATTTTTTATACTTTTATATTCTTTTGAATTGTTCATTTTATGTAAATATACATCAAAAATATGCATCCAGATTTTTTATTGGTTGAGTCTCTATGAAGTCTCTACAGAGTCTTTAGTATGATTTCTAGAAGGAGAAGTCTCGATCTGCAAAAGTCTTTATGGAATCATTCTGAATTTTTGAAGTCCGCAAGAGTATTTTAATATAAATATTAGAGTGTGCCATTTTTAGGCAACTTTTTTTTTCTAACAAAAAAATAGGCTGAAAATTTATTGAATGGCGAAGAAATAAACCTGTTCAAAGGGGAGCTCTTAATTTTAATACTTAGAGGTGGTGATTTGTAATTTTCCATTTTCTACTTAATTTTTTTAAATAACATTCCATTTTTGTAGCTCAGCATTTGCGCATCACAAAGATAAACCTATATAGCATATATATTCTTATAGGGAATGTAATGTTCTACAAAAAAGGTCCCTTACACTTTTTTATAGAGATATAGCTATTCTAAAGATATTCAAACCCAAAGTTCCAATTATATGAAACTAATTTGACTTTTCTATTATTATTTCGTCGTTTATTTGTTTTTACTTTTCATTTTTATCATTATTAAATCGATACTAATCACTTTATTATTGTCTCAAAAATTATTTTTTATCCGGAAACTGGTTTTAGTGTGCTTTTACTATGAAAAAAATTATTTATAACTTATGTTAAACTAATTTCATTATTATTTCAAAGTTATTGTGAGAAATTTAATGATTTAATCGATTACAACATAATTCTCTATTAATAGAGAATCGACAAAAATATCCGAATTGTAATAAAAAAACATTTCAATTATAATTGTACCTATATTGCTTAATTATGTTTAGACAGCATAATTTCCATTGCGTTAAAATAATAATGAAATTAATTCAACGTAAGTTATCAATATAAATAAAATGAATAAATAAACGAATATTCATATTGTACTGAAGCGACACTGGAGAAATTCAACTTTTTCTACATCGGCAGTTATACTTTTCTTTAATGCTACATAAAACGCATGCATTAATTCCTAAAACTGACAGGTTAATGGTCGTATATTTATCTGTCAAAAATTTTTTTGCCAACAACCATAATTTATATTTACAATTAAAATAACTTATATATAAAGTTAATAAATAATGGATTGATAATTTGGATATTAATTTTGGCGATCTATATATTTCAATCTGATACGGCACAATTGGTTATATTATGTATAAAAAATGATCTCTTTATAAGCATATATCATTAATAATAAATTTTTCATTATTTGCTGTTTAAAAAGTGTGTTTCTCTATTTATAATATTTATTAATATATGCACGACTTTATTATCTTGTGAGAATAATGTTAAATATTTTTATTATAAAATTTGCAGACAATTAATCATAGAAGAGGCTTAAACGAGTAGAAAGCTAGGTAAGTATACATATTATTATTGTATTTTTTTTTAAAAGCTGCTGTGCGCTTTAAAAAATCGGCTGCATTGCGCCTTATAAAATCGGCTGCGTTGCGCCATATAAAATCGGCTGCTGTGCGCCTCAACAAAAATTGGCTGCATTGCGCCACATAAAATCGGCTGCTGTGCGCCTCGAAAAGAAACTGGCTGCTGTGCGCCTCAAAAAAAATTGGCTGCATTGCGCCCCATAAAATCGGCTGCTGTGGGCCTCAAAAAAAATTGGCTGCATTGCGCCCCATAAAATAGGCTGCTGTGCGCCATAATTCAAGTTAAATTTGGAATTAAATACATATATATTAGGGTGAATCGAAAAAAATAGATTTTGCTGCCTATGGTCTTAAAAGTTTGTTTTTGGACAGAAAACATAAAAAATGAAGATTAAACTTTTTTTAAAATTTTTTTAGGGGGCGCGCGGAGCTTCCAAAAACGTGAAAAAATGCTCATTTTTGCCTTTTTTTAGGTTTTCATACTGTATCTTCGGATGTATCTATCAGAAAAATTAAATTTTTAGATATATTCTGCCCAGAGGAATGTGCTTGAAGGAACCGGTGTAGAGGAGGTGATGAGATCTATTTTCGATGACATATTTGAATCCAAATATCACGTTATTTCGTATTTTTTCCTAATTTTCATCATATTACGTTTTAAACATTCATGTAGATGCTGCCTTCTACTTTTTTATCCCAATTAACCTCATAATTATGTTAAATTATTTAAAAATTTTTATCCGATTCAAACCTATAAGAGACATGCTGCATTGAGCGGGAAATTCAAAACATCGGTAACCAACGTTTTTAAATATAAAATGTTTATAAAAGTTATTAAGTTTTTATTTGCTTTTTAAAGCCTTTTTTAAAATTGAATTACTTTGAAATAATAATATTACATGAAAAAATCATTTTTATCGAAAATAAAGATAGATTAAACTAAGAGTCGTCGAATAAGGTTGAAGTGATACTAAATGTGAGAATTCATTTAATGAATATAATAACTGAATTCACAGCTTTCATTTTTAGTACAATTACTCCCTTTGCTTCTATACATCTGGAACATTCCAGTCTGATTTTCTTTTGAAAGATGGCATTGCGGACCTCGAAACCAAAACTGTGCTCACTCGTGCCTCTCTTGCTTCAGCTCCACTGACAGATTTCGAAGCTTCAGTCACTATTTTAATATGCCTCTCAACCGCTTCAGAATGACAGGGGTAATCCAAAACATTCTTTAAAGAGTAAAAATCAGTCAGTATAAGATTGTTTAGTTAATCATCGGGAATACCCTTGACTATTGGAGGTTGAGTAATTTTATCCCAATTTGATTATTTCTGTATAATGTGTGGCTTTGAAGTTGATGGCCGGTAGTCGAAACTCCCTCAGTTCTGTATCTGGAGACTTTCTGCAGGTTAAAATAATTCGTAATGCTCTGAGTCGAATTTCCAGATCATCATCTGTCATCATAGACAATAATACATTTTCACAATGTGCGAATTATGCGTTTCTTTGTATAACTTCGTCAATTATGTCTCTGACATTTTTTTTTCAAACAACGCGAAAGCTGTATAGTTTAAAAAACATGGTTTGCGCCGTTATAACATTTTGGATTTTTTCTTATTGCAAACCATACTGGTGCGTAGACTTTCATGATGACTTGAACTAAATTTTTTAACTTTTCATTAGGTTTGGAAGTTGCTACGTACAGTCGAAAAATTCGACATGCTGTTGTAAGCCATCGAGCATGACTAATTTTGCCAGGTTTCATATTCGCCAATTCTTGAGAGCATTTTCCACTCGAAACGGCCTTACAAATTCGCAATAAATATTGCTGATCCGTGCTTAGATGTAAATTAATCTCGTCTGGAAGATCTGTACCTGATTGTACTGGATCAAATTCAACAACAGTCAATGTCTCGCAATCAGAGATTTGTTTGCTGATTGGCCCTGAGAAAGTAGATGGACCTGTTTTTCGGCCATCATAATGTTCAAGCACATTGCGCAAAATGAGTTCGTTTGCGTGAATTTGACAAATGAACCAATGTAATGCTCTTCCAAGATGTTGTTCCAAAAGACGAATCACTCCATTTTTAAATCCAGTATTGACAGGACATCCATCACATCCAATCGCAACTTAAAGCAAAATACAAAATTTCAATAGTATTTAATACAGTATGTAAAATGAGATATCTCAAAAGGAAATTTCTACGAAAGAAATATCTGTACGATTTATTTATTACCTAATTCTGTCATGTCGATATTACATGTTGTTGAAAAATTGTATATTGAATTTTTGATGCTGACAGCAGATCCTGATTCAGGAGTTGTGTGTCCTAAATATATTTCACCGGGTTCCTTCAACATTGTTATGTGTTCTTCTTGTTTTTCTCGGACATGACGTTTACTTCCCTTCTCTTCTATCATACGTGTAAAGTCTTTTCGACCGTCAAAATATAACGATTTCAATTCGTTATTTTCCGGCTTCTTGTTACGAATGTACTCATGCCACGTTTTGAGCTCTCGCTGGATCTTTGGTTGAGTTATAACCATGTTGGAATTATGGGTTGTAATGTTACATCTTGAAGGACAGCATTTCCAATGATCGCTGCAGTTCTTTGGGATACACCAGTTCGTTCCATAGCTATGACAAGATTGCGCAATTCAAATCTCATTTGCTTTTCTTGACTAAGAGACTGAAAACAATACAAGAGATATTTTGGAATTTGATAAATTTGACAGCGATATGTAACATCTTATCATAGCGATGCTTTTGAATTGCAGTCAAAAATAGATTACCTGGGAAAGAATTTCATTGGTTGTAGTTGAAGAATGTGATCTTATCATACTACTCGAATTGCCGGTCGAATATCCAGCATTGTCTTCTACCGTTGGTGTTAAACTATGTTCTTCTACATGTGTTAATTTGGTTCGTAGTTTCCGTATAACTCGTGGTACTGTGATAATCCTGTCGTTCCACTGGTCTTCTAAAAAGTACTGAACTGTCTCAGGAACTTTTGTATGTGGTTTGCATTGACAAGTATCCCAGCTGATGCATTTACAACAAACAAGGTCAAAATGTTTATCTGCATCGCTTCGAAATTCTTGAATTCGTTGTACCGAAGAATCTGAGCTTCTACATTTCCTTCTGTTAGCCAGCGGTGTGTTATATTTGTCCCTCCAGAGTCGTATTTTATTTACTATTGACTTCTCATGAATAATAGATATTGACGTTTTTTCCCGAAGAGTCTTCAATTTGTCCGACACAATCTGTAGTTTATTTGAAGTTACAAGTTCATCATTCATTTTGCCTAAATGAAGAACATATTATAAGATTTATTTACATGTTGCAAGCTTATTCTCTGGTAATGATGACGGAGTAAAAAACTCTTCACTTTTGAAATCTCTTTCCCGCCTTGTTGCCATTGTAAATCTACAAAGTTTTATGAAAATTAAAAATAAGATAATTTTTAATAACTGAACATGTCAAAAGCGCCAAATACTCTAGCAAACATACGTAGTGTAATTTAAGGTTTTCAGATTTACACTAAGTGAAAAAATTTACTCAAAATTAGTATTTATTACATAAAAATCTACCTTCCATAATTTCTGTATGTTTTAATATAGTTATTTAACAAAAGTGATTACCTTATACTATTTTTCAAAAAAATTTCTGTAATTGATACTTTAAACTACTAAAATTTATATCGACAATGTTTTTTATTGACACGGAAAATAAGAATTTCTGGAACACGATTTCGATAAGAACACAAAATAGAGGTTAGTTCGGTATATCATTCTCTTGCTTGGAGCATATAATATATGGAGTGCTCATTTCTATTCCTTTAACATTGTAGTTCATGTTTGCAGAATAGGGGGTGCTATTTCAGACAACGAAAACACCAGAGCGCGCGAAATTTAAAAATAGTGCGCGAATTAATTATAAATTTCCATTTGTTTTAAATTATTTAAACTTTATTCACTATTAACAAATACAAGTAACATGGTATATTCATATTCGATGTGACACTCAGTGCAGTTAAATAAATATGGAAGAGAATTATTTAAAAATTTCGAATTATTAATTTAGAGGCTGAAAATATATTTTTCATTATGTTTTGTGCATTTTTTTGTAATTTTTGAGCACAAAATTTTTTGAAATAAAAATTTTTTTATTCAAAAATGGAAAAAAAACATAATTAAAGATATTTTTTCAGTTACTAAATGAATAGTTCGCAACGCAACAATTTTTTACTGCAAAGAAAAATGAAAGAAAATAACTTCAAAATTGGGGATTTGAATCGCGTTGGTAACAAATGTCCAAGAGTACTCACTTATTTCATCTTGCGTCTATACTTTTCTTTTTTCTTTGTCTCTGCGGCCTCATCAGCTGTTTCACCACGAGAGAAACATTGCTTCATGAAATCAAACACTTCACTCCGTCTTTTATGGGGTACAGATGGAGATGCTATAGTTTCTCCTTGTTCAAGTCGCCGTTTTGCTGCTTGAATACAGTTTTCACTAATGTAAACAATTCGGCACTTTTCATGAATTTTAAAACGCGAGTTGTTTGAGTGAGTTCAGAATTATGTATGTTTTTCAGGTTTTTTAAAAGACTGTACACACACTGGTAATTTTAATATCACATATATTAAATTAAGCACACAAGTATACACGATATAAATATAAATAATAGATGTCTAGTGAGCGAAGTTATGTGTAGATTGTGGTGGCGTCAAAATAAGTGTCGAGATTGTAGTTATGTTTGATCAGTAATTAATCACGGGTTGTAAGGCCGCAATTAATAAGTTTTAAGTGAACTCAGGACTTGAAAAAGATTAACTTGTTGTAGCGAATGATCAGTGAGATTGAAATACCGGCACAATGGCGTGCGATTCGTGGGTCGTAAATCCACAAATTCGCGTAAACCACTGTTTATATTTCGTCAGTAATATTCACGAATAGTCAATGAGTGTAGTCAGCAATATAATGAATTTGTTATCGCAAAAAGAATAGTAGACACAACGATAGGCTCAATTGAATTTCTCTAATTTTGCCGGAACAATAAGCGCGGAGACAGTCAACGAGACGACAGGCGTAGTGATACTAAATTGCATGCCGCACTAGTTGCATGCATGCAGTCCCAAAAAAGGGCACATAATTGTGGCCGTCGCTTGGTCAAAGATGGCGCCAGTATTAATAATTGCTGACAGAAGTGTCATTCTCAAACACGAGTCTTAACGCATGTTTAACAATTTTCGAATTATCATACATTTATCGCTTGTATTTTGCAAGACTAAAATCACTCACCATTTATGACATGATTTTTTCATATAATATTATTATTTCAAAGTAATTCAACTTTAAAAAAGGCTTTAGAAAGAAAATAAATACTTAATAACTTTTATAAACATTTTATATTTAAAAACGTTGGTTACCGATATTTTGAATTTCCCGCTCAATGCAGCATGTCTCTTATAGGTTTGAATTGGATAAAAATTTTTAAATAATTTAACATAATTATGAGGTTAATTGGGGTAAAAAAGAAGAAGGCAGCATCTACGTGAATGTTTAAAACGTAATATGATGAAAATTAGGCAAAAATACGAAATAACGTGATATTTGGATTCAAATATGTCATCGAAAATAGATCTCATCACCTTCTCTACATCGGTTCCTTCAATCACATTCCTCTGGGCAGAATATATCTAAAAATTAAATTTTTCTGATAGATACATCCGAAGATACAGTATGAAAACCTAAAAAAGAGGCAAAAATGAGCGTTTTTTTCACGTTTTTGAGAGCTCCGCGCGCCCTCTAAAAAAATTTAAAAAAAAGTTTAATCTTCATTTTTTATGTTTTCTACCCAAAAACAAACTTTTAACACCATAGGCAGCAAAATCTATTTTTTTCGATTCACCCTAATATATATATATTGTGACGTGGGAATTACGTCACGTTACTCGACGAACAGCGTTTCGCGAGCATACGACTGATCATAC
>JAQQBS010001426.1:23340-43945 GCA_030347275.1 Microctonus aethiopoides | reverse complement strand
ACAAGCGTTATTTTGGCGTTTTCAAATCGTACGAAAGCAATACTTTCTTATCACTAAGTGATGAAAAGTAAAAAAATTATCTATGTATAGTTATATAATGGGACCGTGCAATTTCCAAGTTTCGAAATCATTGTCACGTATAATATTATATTACTTGATATCTTGATTATTACCAATAATATTTTTTTTCAGAAATAACTGCTCGAACAGATTTTTGATGGATGGAAGTGGTTTTTGTTATTTTGCATAGATTTTAATATCATCAAAATCACAATATTACCGAGTTGGAAAAAAGTTCATATAATGCTCATTTTCACCTTCATATCACGAATAGATAATTCATAGTCGAATAACCAAAAATTACATCAATATTGATCATTTATTGAATTATAATTATTATTTATTCAAGGAAATATATAAAATATAATGGCATGAATACAAAATTGTAAGATAAATAAAATTTGCCTGCAATGGAATTTAAATCAATTTTTTTGCTTCTTCATTTGATTGTTTACCCATGCTTTAATCATGGCACAACTTCTATCTCGTAGTACATCAGGTCTCTCATTCTTCAATTTTTGAATTTCTTTGAATGAAGGCTGTGATTGTGAATTAATGTGATTTTTGAATGTTCTGCCTACAATATTTTTTTCTTCCATATTCCAACGTCGACGAACACACTTTCCAAATGGAGATGCTTGTGATGAAAAAATAAATGAATATAACATATTTGAATTATATTTAATATATAAATTAAACTTACTGGAACGTTTCTTTTTTTGTGTACTTATAACTTCTGCGAATAATGTTGATGATTGATTTTCATCAGTATGACATTCAAATGTACTCGATTGTTCACAAGTAGGTAAATCTGTAAGAGTAGAATGTACAAGAAGAAAGGAAATATTTATTATTGTCTAAATATCAATCATAAATTAATCTGATATTGTTATCATTTGGTCAAATAATTATTGAGATATGCAGAAAAAATGCATCATAAACTCACGTGATGAATTGTTATCTTCAAAATTATTTGTTTCTTCATCGCTCTCTTCTTCATCTTCATCATTGTTTGGATGCATAATTTCTAATAATTTAGATATTTGAAATATTTCTCTACATAAAATGGGTTGTCGATAATGCTCTTTATGTATTTTATCAGCATGACCTATAAAAGTAGCCAAATCAGAAACTTCGTGATCTTGTAGATTTAAATTCGTACACATTGTAGCGATATGTTTTCTCAAATTAGTTCCTCGTAGTCTCTCTGGATGACTAGCTCCGCATTCTTTTGAATATTTTCTCATTAGATCACATGCTCTCAAATAGCGATAGTCTCCTTTCAACGTACCAGATATTCCAAAAAGATATGGATTTTTAGGATCAACATTTGCTTTGTTTCGGTAACTCAAAAGTAATTGTAAATTTTGTAACATTTGATTATGAATTAAAACGGGGACAGTACGACCTAATTTTCCTCTCATCGTGAATCGAAGATATTTTTCGGCGGCTCTTCTTTCATCTTTATTCAGCGATTGGTATGATGTACCAATTGTACTTTCATTCACTCTTTGATAATTATTAAAGTCTTCAATTAACGCACGTTCGATTTCTCCTGCCCTGCGACGATTGAATAGTTGAATAGACAACAAACAACTTTCTGCCAATTTTTCCCAAGAATTTAAAGAAAATTTTTGTTTCAAAGACTCGTGAGCCGTTTTCATTGCATCGCTCAAATGATGTTCCAACTTTTTAATATCATCTTGACTTGGTAGTAATTTTTTGTTATGTCTCTTATTTTTGAATTGAGTTTCAACTGCAGTCCGAGCAACAGATGATGAATAATCTTCAGTTAAGCAAATCAAAAATTCTTTAGCAAGATCTCGTTCTTCTTTTTTACCATGTTTAGATAAAATGAAGATACATCGGTTGCAAACTTGTTTCAATAAAGTGCCTAATGAAGTTGCCAATGATGGTGTTTTGAAGCTAGTTTCCGATTCATTTAAACCTGCTAATCTTCTAATGACGGTAACACAAACATCATAATTCTCTGGAATAAAGACTGAAAAGAGATCATCGATTCTGTCATTTTCAGTCTTTAGTTCAACAAATAAACGACCAATTTGTCGCAACTTTTGTCGAATCATATCGTAAAAATGAGGATCACGATATTTGGAGCACAGCTTGTTCCCAAATTCGATTGCTAATTCATCGTACCTTATAGATTTCGTGATATTGTCATCTCGCATTGTAGGAAAAACGCGTTCTCGGAGAATTTGGCATGCAGATTTATGAATTCGATTCGAGATTTTTCTTGATTTTGTCAATATAGATCTTTTTTTGGTAGAATTTTTTTTGCTACATCTTCGATAATGATATCGAAGGGTTGATTTTGAATAATTACCCTTGCATTGCGGGCATAAGGCAAAATCACTGGCGTTTTTGTTGTATTTAGCATTAGGACGTCGCATTACTTTCAATTCACCTGTATTAATATCTGGATTAGTGTTGAAGAGATATTGACCATTTTTACGAATTTTTTTAATCAACGCTCTACGCTCTGGGTGTAACTTTGCAAGAGCCAAAAGATCTTGCACTTCTTTCACATTTCGATGTTTTCGTTGTAAATGCCGATACAATTTTGTTTGCTCTGTTTGACAATATACACAAAAATCCTTTTTAGTTCCAGATTCAACAGTTTTCACGACCATATTGATGTCATCTGGTGCACTGTACTTAAATGAGATTGAGGCTTCCAAATTTGTGTTATTTTGTGTCGCACATGAATCGTTGTTATTTTCTTTCATAGAAGCAGTAGAATTTCGTGACTTGATGATATCATCATCTGAAGATTCATCTGTATCAGGATGATAAGAAGAATCACTTGTCTCATTGCCTGAAATTCTACAACTTCCTACATTATCATTATCTGAAATAATAAATAAAACACTCACAATAACCTTTATTTTCATGTCATCGAAAAAAAAATCTAGCTTGTGACAGCTTTGAATACCATATTACCTTCTGTCCCCGCATTTTCCAAATTGACTGAATGTGAAAATGATATATCTTGGAAATTATTGGATTGATCCATATTATTGGCAAATTCAAGCAAGCTGGATGTTTCTTGAATAACTGGTAAATCAAACGATATTGCCATATCTTCTCTATATTTTCAAATTAGGAAAGATATATTTAGAACCTCATATGAGAATATAAATTAATTTATTCATTTTCCTTTACCTTATGTCGTCAAAATCATTACAAAAAGATGATTGATGAAACTCTAAAAAAGATGGAATGAAAAAATATGTATTTCAAATTCTTGAATAAGTTTAAATCAATAAATACCATTCTTATCACATTTAATATGAAATAGACCTCGTACCTTGCTGGTTAGAATCAGTCAACTCAACATTTGGTGTGATTAAAACATTTTCTATCACATTTTCTGTTTTTATATATGATTTTTCGCATTTAAGTGTATATTGATTGGCATTCTGAGTATTATCATCACAAGAAGACGAAATTAAACATTTGCTATTGATTACATCCATACCTACAATAATATTTTATTATATTGTTATATTAAGAACAAATAATTGTCATTATTATCACTGCCAGTTTGGAATTATAATTCCATCATTTGTTCACCTATGGATTTGTCCGTGAAATCTTTGGAAATATTTGTGTCTTTATATTGACCATCATACGGAGATGATACTAATATTTTCAAATGGAAAAAGACACAGTATTAGAATTTAGGCAGTAATATAAAATTAAATTTTAGTGAATTCATTTTTATACGAAATATAAAAATTCTTACAAATAACAGCGCTTGTAATTCTTGGCTTTCCATTAAATGTTGATTTATTCTCATCTGTTGAATCACACGCACAAGCATTTTCAACCTCAGATTGACATTGATTATCTTCAATTGTGTCGTTTGTTCTGCTTGGATTCACCACTATTTTCGTATTTTCATCAATATAATCCTGGTCACTATTTTTATTATAAACTGAAAATATGAATAGGGATATTAAATTTTTTGCTTTAGAATTTATATACATTAAATCATTATGAAAAATAATAATATAAGTAATTAAAATTCTTACTAATAAGTTCATTGTTATTTATTGGTTTCACTTCATGCATCATATCATCGGTTGGAATGTAACCGCTACTCATATTTTTGGCAGCATCAAATTGGTTTTGTTTCTTTATAATCTTATTTTTTATTGTGATTTGTTTATCCACTTCTTTTTTTTCTTCTTTAATTACAGGCCCGCCTACATCATATTAATATTTTGAATGGATATTGAATAATCATTTTATCATCGTAATATCAGTCATATAATAATATCAACTTAAATGAAACCAATACGTACCCATGATATAACTTTTATTCTGTGACTTGATTTGACGTGATTTACTTTTTTTTGTACTATCACTTACATTCTTGACAGCACTAAACTGTTCATTTTTCTCGTCATTTGTTTTTTTAATCACAATTGAATTTTTCGGTAGTGTTCTTTTCTTTTTTCCAACCTTATCTAGAAATATCAATATTTTCATATATTTATTTACATACTTTGAATTTCATATTGAATACAGTTCACTTACCTAGTTGATTCTCGATATTTATTTTATTTCCTTTTTCAAATTCAGTTTTCATTTTTGTCAGCTCTGCATGACTATCTGTGATTGAACAAAATTAATTAATTTCAAAGTAGATGACAAACTTCCTTTACTGCTCCCTTGATTCGATCACAAAATATAAGAAGTCCAATTATTTACCATTGTAGACGATTACATTGCCAGCATATCGTTTACCATCTTTATATTTGATGCTGCAATCTTTATGTCTTTTGATAATATCTGCTTTTTTGCAGATATAATACACATTATCAGAGAATAATGTTAAAGCGAACATTTCCAAATGTAGAAGTCTAAAATTGAATCATTTATCATTTTCATAATTAATTCATGATTAGCTATATTATAAATAGGTTATAATTTCATACTCAACAATGGGAATATAATAAGAGCCATATGTGATCTGAATATGATTTATAATACATTTACATCATTGAGTATCAAAAACAGAATCATTTTATTCATAGAATATAATTTATATTATAATTTATATTATAACAATATTGGACAATATTGCACATAATACTTACTTAACTTTCCAGAGTGCATGTATCTTCGTTTTAAGGTGCAGTATATTACACAATTCCACTCAGAATGTTTTTTTCGAACGCACAACACAATCATGAAATGAAATAAAACAATTGAATGTATAACTTTGATATATGAAATGCCCTTCAAAATGTAAACAAATCCCGCTTGAGGTACAATCTCAAATACACGTTATGGATATACTTTACTACCATTGGTACATTTTTCTAGATGCCATGTCGTTATAGCCAATCGTAAACAGCACTGCTGAACTCATTTGACGGTATTATTACGAATATATCAACGTATAATACACAAAGTTGAGTCAAGCTAAAAATTTTTTCGTGATAACTTTTTTAATGTTTTTTTAACGATATTAGGAAATATACCTAAAAGTTCTGAGAATCAATTGTTATAAGAGTGCTATACTGTTTTGATTCATTATTATTATCATTGACGTATCGTTACATACAGGGACCGGTCAACGTATCGATCTCCGTATTTATCTTTACGTAAATGGCAGTTGAATGGAAATACATCGATGTAAAGACAGATACAAGGACCGACATATTCTATGTAATGACATGAAATACGGCTGTAGATGATAGCAATAATGATTTATTCTCATTATTAATTCTATGTTTCACATTAATGAAAAACCTTTATTAGATGAAAATAAACAAAGAAAGCCCAAGTTCATTAATTTCTTGTTCGTTGCCGAATTCAACAATTTTATCATTCAGGAAATGGGAGCAAAGTTACTTAGCAACATTACGTATGATATTGAGTTTAACATTACTGCAATGACTTTGAAAGCTGTCAAGTACATTTTTGCTTTACAATGAATACAAATATATTATTTATAGGAAAAATAATAATGTTATTTAATATTATTTAATTATGAAACATCAAATGAATAAAATTATATTCATTTGATGTTTCACATATGTATATGGTTAATTTTCATTCATATAGTATTCGCTGGTAATTCGCGGTAACCAATGACTACCAGAGTTGTGGAATGTCAAACATCACTCATATTAAAACTTTATTTTTTTATCAGAAGAGAAAACACTTGAGTAACGATTGAATAAAAAATACATTGAAATTGTATTTCCGAGGTATTATGATTTGTTTTGTTCCAATTCGCTTCATGTGGGTCATATATGGAAAAAACCCTGAATTTAGTTACAATTTTTCTGATTTGAATAGGTGAATATTCCAAAATTTTCGTGGTATAAAAATAATATATCATAAAATAATTGACTGAAATTCAAAACACATGTGATATCATTGAGTTTACATTTGATATACATCATAATTTAGTCCACACATAATTCGAATGCAATACTTAAAACTATTTAAAGTATACAATTAAATAAAAACAGTCGTTACTATCAGAAATGTAACGATACATACGAGGACCAATATCTTGCATATATTGATACAAAAGAGGACCGGCCCTTTTTTTTATCAATACATAAAATATAATGGTCCGTGTATGTATCTTTACACCAATTCATAACTAGTTCATCTATTCATGATATGAAATGATATACAAAAACCGTTATATTGCATGTATTGATAGAAAAAAGAACCGGTCTTATTTTTTATCATTACATCCAAGATATTGGTCCTCGTATGTATCGTTAAATTTATGGCAACATTGTAATTTTTTTCAACTTTTATTGTGACTTTCGAATTATTGTTTGATCGTTACACATAAATCATGCACAGATTAATATTGAGTGAAGTAATGTTTATGTATTCATTATATTCAGCTGAATAAAAAATATATTGAACTTGTATTTGCAAGGTATTATGTACTTTGTTTTGTTCCAAGTAGCTTAATGTGGGTCATACATGACAAAAACCCTAAATTTAGTTGCAATATTTTCTGATTTGAATAGGTCAATACACCAAAATTTTCATGGGATATAAATAATATCCCATAAAATAATTGGTGGAGATTCAAAACATATGTGATATCATTGAGTTTACGTTTGATATACTTCAGAATTCAATCCAGGCATGATTCGAATGCAATAATCAAAACTATTCAAAGTATACAATTAAATAAAAACAGTCGGTAGTATCAGCAACGTAACGAGACATACGAGGACCAATATCTTGCATATAATGATACAAAAGAGGACCGGCCCTTTTTTGTATCAATACATAAAATATAATGGTCCGTGTATGTATCTTTACACCAATGCATAGCAAGTTCATCTATTCATGACATGAAATGATATACAAAAACCGTTATATATGATGTATTGATAGAAAAAAGGACCGGTCTCATTTTTTATCATTTCATCCAAGATATTGGTCCTCGTATGTATCGTTACATTAATGTCAACACTTTAGTTTTTTTCAACTTTTATTGTAACTTTCGAATTGCTGTTAATTGTTACATTTAAACCATGCACAGATTGATATTGAGTGAAGTAATGTTTATGTATTCATTATATTAAGCTATATAAATGAATCCTAGATTAAGAGAACACTCATATCACACAAAAATGTATACCTTTATGGATGAAGGAACAACTGAGTAATTTTATTTTTTCAACATGAATACTCTATTTTGAATTTGTACCTGCGTTTTAGCCATGTATAAAAACTATTTTCAGGCCGAAACAAATATACAAGGACTTTGCATGATTTCTGAGGATAATATACATTAACATAAAAAAGGAGTTATTACAGCTGTTAACGACGGAAGGAAAAATATGAGGACTTATATTTTTTATGCAATGATACATAACAGGACCGATCCTTTTTTTTTATATGTACATCATTTATATCGGGTTCCATATGCATCTTTACGTCATATTAACTCAACTCGGTATACATTGATGTGAAGATACTAACTAGGACCGACCTCTTTGTTATAATGGTACAAACGAAGACCGGTCCTAGTTTTTACCATTACATCAAAGATATTGGTCTTCGTATGTACCGTTACATTGCATATAATAACGACTTCTTTGTTCAATCGTTTATTTCATATAGATGGAGGTATCGAATTCGATTTCTATGCAGGATGAATTTTGATGTATATCGAACGTATACTTAATAGTTAGTAACATTAATATTTTTTTTTCCAAGTTTTTTGCACACTGTGTATAGTTATATTAATAATATAATTGTAACATTCGAATCATCTACAGGATGTCATTAAGTGAACCGACATATTCACTATACTTAGTAACATTAAAGAATCTTACATATATAGCTTGAATGATGTTTCAAAAATACTATTCAGATGTTCTTAGTTGACAAATAATTGACCAGTTAATTGAAGAAAATATTATAAGTATATGTATATCGCATTATGAACCTTATTTGGTCCGTTTTTATGATAGTGATAACTGTCATGCGATAATACCACTGAAATGGTTGTCTTATGTCAGTTTTGGAATTGTTGACCTGTTTATAATTATTGCAATAAATAGATAACATGCTATTCAATTACAAGTTCTATTCAGGATCCAATTACTTCAATCAAATCAATGAAAATGTTGTTATTAAAGAAAGAACGAATAATGATAATGAATTATCATTCCGTTCATAGTTGCAGTAAGATCTCTTATTACTTTATTTTAATTCATCTGTAGATAAGTGGCTCTTAGTTGTCTCACATTGCTTTACTTCACCATGAAAAGCATTTGATTCGATAGCCCTTCCAGGTAATATCGGAGCATTCAGAGATCTATGGCGTTGTGCACATAAACTTTTTTGTTTTCATTAATTACATCATTTATTATGACAGTCAATAGACTTGAAGACATGAAAATGATTGAGATGAAATGGACGCGTAATTTCACATTACATATATATAAATATCGGTACCGGTAGCAGTTTCGGTCCTGATAATATTCAATCTACAGCAGAAAATTCGGTCTTAATATAATACGTTTCATCTAAGAAAAATACTAGGACCGGGCCTGGTAAATTTCGATGTATATAGAAAAATACCGGGACGGTACCATTATGTACCAAATGTCCCGGTAAGTGCTGTTGCGTCTCCGAAATGGCCCCAGTATGTGTCGAACCATAAACATATATATATGTCGTCACAATATATATATTATGACGTCATAAAATCACAATATATATGTGTGTGTGACGTCACAATATATATATATATATATATATATATATATATATATATATATGTCCAGGGAATTATATGAGGTCTGATCTACGAGCCTTTATATATTCTGAGGACATTTTGATATTCTGAGGACGGTCCTCAGATGATTCTATGTCCAGAGTATCATTTGAGGACATACCGCTAACGTATTTTCTGGGACCAGGGCAAATTCCTAACGGTACTCACAGATGGCGTCACTTAGACCATTTTGCACATTTTTCGAAATGACCTCAAAATATATGTTATATATAAAAAAGATAGAAATTATACTCATATTAGCGCGTAAAGGCCGTAATATCTAGTATCTTACTGTCATATCAATTATATAATGCATTATTTCGGGACCTCATCAAATTTTTTCAATATTATATGAAATCATGACTATTATTCCATAATCGAAGTTTTTGTTCATGACTGATCGAAAAAATATGTTATTTATTCCAAATATGAAAAATGGAAAACCATCGAATATGACGGCGTGAGTGTAATAAATTCGAGAGAAATACTTCTTTTCGGGACAGCGTAGAATTTTACTAAATGCTTTTTAATAACATGATGAGAATCTCACTCAAGTTTTGATTTCGTATAGATTTCATGCACACCACGGCACTCGACGGTATACCACTTTTTTCATCTGCAAAGCAAAATATATTGTCTCGATCGTCTATACCAAAAATCACATGGAAAAGTAATAAGTAAGTGTCTTATTTCTTCGTATTACAATTCGTTAGTTCTCGAAAAATTTGACCGTGTCCCGAAATGATACATTACATTATTGTATCATACTGCTATATCGATGATATAATGTATCTTCAGAGGACACAGTTAAACTTTTTAAAAAATTTGAAATTATGATATGAAAAAATAAAATAATGGTTTAATATTCTCCATATGAATTTTTCTTATTGGTAATCCAAAAAAATATATTTTGTGTTAAAAATATAAAAAATAATGTACCATCGAGTGCTATTGCGTGTGTAAATTCGTTCGGAATATTTTCAATACGCCAAGTTCTAACGCAAATGACTGCAGTGGTCTCTTTGTATCATGTTGTTGTCAATGATATATATCGAATATCGATATGTCCCTCCAAGCATCGCGTTCGCTGCCCCACTCTCTACTTTTTAGTATCATACTGCTATATCATTTGTATGTACATTGTATCATTTCAGGACGTCAAATATCTTCAAAATTTTGAAATAATGATATAAACTAAATATTTTTTTTTTTGTATAATATCATGAAAATATATTCCAAAAATTTATTTCATTGAAAATATGAAACATGAAAAAATATCATCGAACGTTAGGACTTGTGTGCAAAACAGTTAAAAGACGAAGAGTTTCTAAGTCAAAAACTTTTAGAAACTATAAATTCATGATATGAAGAAATGAAATAATAACCTAATATTTCTCAAATGAATTTTTCATATGATCGATTACGTAAATCGGTTTTAAAAATACGTAGTATTGAAAATATGAAAAGTACAAATGTGTCCTGAAATGATACAATATACATAAAAATGATATAGCAGTATGATACTAAAAAGTAGAGAGCGGGGCAGAGAACGCGATGCTTGGAGGGACATATCAGCGTGCGTCCACTTTACGGTATTGTATCATATCAATTATACTATGTATTATTTCAGGACTTTGTACTAGCTATCATATTGTTATATTAATTAAGTATATAGTGTATCATTTCAGAACACGGTAAAAATTTTTAAAAACATAAAAATCATGATATGAAGGAATAAAATAATATATTATTATTTTCAAAATAAATTTGTCTTATTGATCACTAAAAAAAATATATTTTGTATTAAAAATATAAAAATTGGGATACCATCAAGTGCTATGGCGCGTGCATTCGATATGAAAAGTTTTTGAGTGAGATTCACATCACATAAAAATCTTTGCCCGAGTTAATAGACAATTAGCAATCTAATAAGATATTAACATCAATAAATTACTTGCAATAAATTCGTGACATCACTCAGAATATTTAAAATTGTTTCATGATGTTGTAGTATTCAGAAGAATCAATGATGTCTTGGGACGACGCGCAACAGAAATATAATAACAATGCGATACTACGAAGTCAAGTGCGTATGTTTACAAAAAATTTGACCGTGAAAAAAAACATAACTTTAGGGTGTCATACTGTTATATCAGTTATGAAATGTGTCATTTGAGGACGTAGTTTTTTTTTGTAAACATGTATACACTTCATTTTGTAGTATCACAATGTAATTGTGTATTCGTATAATGTAATTGTCCAGGATATCGTTTAATCTTCTAAATGCCACGATATAATGATATAATTTCAAATATTCAGATTGATGTCGTGAATCCATTACAGTTGATTGAATCATGTGAATATTTTCATGAATTGCTTATGATCTATCAACTCTTACAAAGATTTCTATATGATGCGATTTTCTCTCGATAACTCTTTTTCCCGAATACATTCACGTTATAGCACTTAATGATATTCTATTTTCCATATTTTAACACGAAATATATTTTTTCGATCATTTATAAAAAAAATTCATTCAAAAATGATAAATCATTATTTCATTTCTTCATATCACGATTTCAATGTTTCTCGAAAATTTGACCGTGTCCTCAAAAAATACGTCATATATAATTTATATAACAGTACAGTACTATAACGTGATGTATCATTTCAAGACACGGTAAAGAAATTTTTAAAACTGTGAAATCGTGATGTGAGGAAATAAGACCATTACATATCATTTTTTTTTCCAAATTTTTAATATCGACGACCAAAAAAATTTACTTTATATTATAAATATGAAAAGTGGATTTCCATCGAATGCTATGGCCCTTGTGAAATACATGCGGAATAAAAAGTTCTTGAGTGGTATCCACCTCATATGGAAACAATTGCTCGAGTGAATAGTCCATTATTAATCATCCGAAATATTTGCATGAATGAATTAGCTACAATTTTTAATAGAAAATTTATTTTTTCGGTCGTCCACAAGAAAAATTTATTTGGAAAATAATAATCTGTCATTTTATTTCTTCATATCATGATTTTAATATTTTAAAAAATTTTTATTGCGTCCCGAAATGATACATTAAGTAGTTGATATAGCTATATGATTTTCATAAAGTAAAGTGTATTCATGCTGACGCTTAATCGCACTTGCACTTTTTATGTTTTCAGTACAATGTATTTTTAAAACACATTCGCATGATCGTCCACTGGAAAAATCTATTTTTTCAAAACAATAAGTTTTCGTCTCATTTGTTCATATAATCATTTCTTAGTTTTTAAGATACTTGAGGTCCTGAAATGATACAATATATGATTGATATAAGAGTATGATACTACGAAGTAGCGAGAGAACACGATGTTTGGAGGGAGACGACGATATTCGATGAACGCCATTGGTCAATATCATGACACAAAAGAGAAGACTGCTGTCGGTTACGTTAGGACTAAGCATATTAAAAACATTTGAAAAAACAAAGACGTCTCGAGTTTGCTACAGTTGAAATAAAATATTGTGCGTTCAGTGGACATCCATATCTCATTGTGGATGGATATATTCGATTTCAGCAGCAACAAAACTACAAATTTTACGTTATATAGTGCGTGACAAAGAAAAAAAGTGATCATTTATTCATTTGAACAGATAGTAAAATAATAAACAAATACAAAAGGTATGTAATTATTCTCAGTAATAACTACTCTGAAGACTTTTTTTCAGAAAACGATGAATTATTTTTTTTTTTTTGCTCAATGGTCTTTCATACACAAGGATGTAAAAATATTAAATATGCGTTATTGAATAAGATAAATTGATTAATTATATACACTTCATTTCAAATTGTGATCAAAATTCCCTTGTGTCGAATTATTAAATTTGAATTATTGAACATTCGAAAATAATATCAGTGAATTAAGACATAAATAATATCAGTGATAATGAAACTAATAA
Organism: Microctonus aethiopoides; assembly: GCA_030347275.1. Classification (NCBI taxonomy): domain Eukaryota; kingdom Metazoa; phylum Arthropoda; class Insecta; order Hymenoptera; family Braconidae; genus Microctonus; species Microctonus aethiopoides. Next base: position 30,626 of record JAQQBS010001426.1, on the reverse strand, counting down.
TAATAATAATAATAATAATAGCAAATGCTTGAATATTAAGAATGTCTAATCTTCTAATTAAAAAAAAAACTTTTTTCTCAAACTTTCTATCATTCAAGTGTTTCTTTGCATTCAATAATTTTTGTGATTATAAATAGTTTCAAGAAATTAATCGTGCAATTTACATTTTTTAACTTGAATATACTCATTAATTGTGTTCAACAGCTTATCTCTTTTATTCAATTTGCAGAATGTTCGCTCTTGTACGTTTTGATAACTGTGCACATTATGTTTTACCTTCCAAACGAGTGAAGATCATACAAGGGAAGAATTGTGTTGCAAAACATAGAAATGGTGCGAAGTATAATGGTTACGTAATGGAATATTCAGGTATCTAACTCAGCCTATAGTAACATAATGCTATCGATGTCAATTATTCATTATAATTAATAATAAAATTGTCATTCTGCAGTTTAATCAATTTTTTCATATTTTTAGATTCAAAAGAAGATTTAATGAAAATGCAAAAAAAATTGTCGAAGCAAAAGGATGTGATTAATGATGGCGATTCAACATTTAATACAATGACTGAACATGATAATTTTCTTCAAAATAAAGTAGGATTTTCTACACCAATAAATTCAAGTACTGCATCGATGTCTGATTTAGAAATATCAAATATTTCATCTAAAAATCAATCGATAGTCCCCAGTACAATACTAGAAAGTAGTGATCCACCGAGTGGCTATACTGAGCAATTTAATTCACTCGAGTCAAACTGGCCTGGTACGTCGGATGAACACAACTCTCATAATATTCAACTACCGGCTACATATGAGCTGTCTCAAAGCTTGAGCCAGATATCATCAGGAGCTCAAAGTAACTTGGAAAACACAACAAATAATTCCCATACCGATAATATTATTGAATGCACTGAAGACAATTCAAATTCAACACAGTCAAAAAATGTTAACGAAACGAGTAATATGAGTGAAAATGTTGATGATCCAAACTATGATCCGAGCGAAAGTATACAAAATGTTACAATTGAAAATACGGCTGTATTTGAAAAATCTTCAATTAAAGAGAATTCATTGCTATTTGATAATGGCAATCCTGTAGATGTACGTGAGTTGACAGTTCCAGAATCTCATGCCCAGAAATCTTCAAAAAGATACATGTGTCCATTTTGCAAAACGTTGCAAACCAAATTTCAGCGACATCTTGTTAACAAACATGAAAATGAAAAAGATGTTAAAGAATTTATGGCTTACAAACCTTCTCATCCAAACCGACGTTCAATTATTGCCAAGTTGCGCAAAGAGGGCAATTTTCTACATAATACCAAGCCCGAATTTAATACAGGTATTTTAATTGTAACAAGACAACGTCAGAAAAAATCAAAAAATACTGTTGAAGATTATGTCTGTTGCAATGGATGTAAGGGATTTTACGCTAGAAGTACTATACGCATCCATTATAAAAAATGCAATAAATCTTACACCAAAAACGCCCGTAATATCCTCTCATCAGGGCGACGTCTTAGCGGATACATTCATATGTGTGCATGTACTATATTGCGTCGAAATATTTTTCCAGTTCTGAGAGATGATGATGTGTCACGATGTATTAGATATGATGAACTCATTATACAATTCGGCAATAAATTATGTGATAAATACACATTGAATCATCAACATGACATGATAAGAGCACAACTTCGTTTGTTGGGTCGTTTCAAAATAGAAATAATGAAACAGAATAAACAGATTCACGAATTTAAAGATGTATTCAAACCACAAAATTTCGATGATGCCATAAACACTTTGAGAAAAATAGCAAATTGGGATGACAAAATTATGTGGTTCAGAACACCAGCTGTTGCTCAAAATCTCATTGGTTTAATGAAAAAATGTGCGCGTAAACTTAGAACTGAATGCATTAAAATCCAAGATTATGAGAAAAAAAAATCTGTGGAGGATTTTTTGTTGTTATGGGAGGAGGAAGTTCCTACACTCATCAGCAAAAAAGCACTTGAAGATCAAGTAACTCAAAAACGTCAAAAAAAAGTAGTTTTACCATCGAAACAAGATATAAAATTGTTATATGATTATCTGAAAAAAGAATGCTGTACTTGCCTTGAGATATTGGGTGAAGAATTCAATAAAGATGCATGGATGCTTCTTACGCAATGTACACTCATATTTATTCAAATTTTCAATCGACAACGCGCTGGAGAAATTGAACGTTTAACACTGACTAATTATGAAAATAAAGAAGAATTGGATGAGAATATTGATCCTGATTTATATAAACAGTTCTCCAATTCTACAAAAGAATTTGCTAAACAATTTGTGCGTTTGGTTCTACGAGGAAAATTGGGTAGAACAGTTTCAGTATTACTTAACCCATTTGTAGTTGAATGTATTGAAACTATAATCAAATTCCGAAAACAGGCAGGTGTAAAATCTGATAATGAATATATATTTAGTGATCCACATGCTAATAAGTTGTCCAAAAAATATCTGAGAGCATGCCCATTGATGCGTCGTTTTGCAAATGAATGTGGTGCACTTATTCCTAGCGCATTACGGGGTACAACATTGAGGAAGCACATTGCAACGTATACTTCCATGTTAAATATCGAGGAACATCAAGTTGACCGTTTAGCCAATTTCATGGGACATCATAAGGACATTCATAAAAATATATACCGAGTACCAGTATCAGTAGCAGAAATAACTGATGTTTCACGATTATTAATGGCAGCTGTTGGTGATGATCAAAAAGACGATGACGAAGGATGTAGTGATGATAATGAAAATAGTGATAGCAGCAATGATGAAGATGAACCCACAATTCCATCCAGGATCGCGCGTAATAATACAATAATGGATGCTTCTAATGAATCCTGTGAAGGCAGCGGAAATATTTCTACAACTCAATTCGAAGAATCAAGCACGAGTTATGAACATCAGAATGGTGAGATATCTTTTTTTTGTTTTGTAAATACCTTCATATTTTTATACATGAGAAATTCTAATTTACTAATTTTATAATTTATAGCGTCGCATAAAAAAAGAAAAAGAAGCATGTGGAGCGCTGCAGAGAAAAATGCAATAATGAAGTACTTTGGGAATTTGGGAGATCTCGAAAAATTGCCATCTCTTAAAAAATGTAAAGAAGTGATTGCTAAAAATGATGTATTGAAAGAAAGAACACCTGCGCAGCTAAAAACTTGGATCGACAATCAACGCCGTGCTAAAATTCGCCAAAATAGATACAAAAAATCGAAACAAATTTGAAGTTTAGAAAATTATGAATACTTCGAACACATGCTATTATTAACCACTAAAATTTAAATATTTTCATAAGTAACAACAAATTAATATATTGTATTTGACTTTTTACTTAAAAATAATGATGCATTCTACATAACATAATAAATATTCATCTAAAATATCTCATATTCTTCATTATTTATTATCAATGTAACATTATTCTAAATCTGATTAATAAAATGCAAAAATCTTCTAGACATACGATATCAATATAAATTCGACAAATAATTGAAATATTACTTCAAACATGTTTCAGCTTTTTAAATCAATAATAATCTAACATAATACTTGATAAATATAAATATAATGTAGGAAATAATATAGATAAATATTTTTCATATGCCCTCTAATTATACGATGAAATTCATAGTAAAAGTATGGAAAATAATTCAGAATATATGTTAATGTAAATGTTTGTCTTCAAACTATACTTTTGGGATATTGATATTTCAAAGCCATTATTAATATATTCAAAGTATAGTATGAGGAGTTACTAATAAAGCCTTGAAATGCATCATTCGCTATTTTGTAAATTGAATAGTATCAATTGTGGACATTATAAATATATATATATATAAAATATAAATGTCCTCGAATTATACGACTCAATTCATTAAATAGTGCATAATTTACAATAAATGTTAAATTTATATTGTTTGTCTCCAAAGTATATTTGGAATTTATTTATTATGACATGAAATATTGAAATTCTGAAATTTTACATCCAAATTGAAACATGAAAAATAATTTCAAATATATGTGAACGCTGTTTGTCTTCAAAAAATATCTTGAATATATTCTTAATGACTAATTATCAATGTCATCAAATTATATGATCAATTCTAGAGAAAGAATGAGAATTTTAGCCATACATTTAACTAGTGAAGTATCTCACCAGAAGACGTTTATGACAACACCTACTCATTAGTGCCCTCAAAGTATCGGGTGATATTTATCTTATCATGTCCTCAAAAAATACCCAGAACTGCTATTTCCATGTGCTCAAACTATACTAACCATATATGAACTACGTCAAATTTCAACGTATTATTTGAAGACATCGAATTTTTTATATGTATGATTTAATTTGGGGACGTGTCCTCGAAAAATGCATTACATTCATGAGACCTCAAAAAAAACATTACTTGGGGGAAATCCAATAACATTAAAAATATTGATATATATAAAAAAATTCAAAAGGGGTTAGTCTTGATACTGAATATATCGTAATTTTCAATTAAAAAAATAGGGTGTCCCAAATTATGCCCAGGACATATATATATATATATATATATATATATATATATACATATATATATATATATGTATACATTGTGACGTCATATATATATTGTGACGTCACAAAGTTAACGTTTAACGCTCACGGAGTCGATTAAGAAGTTTTACTTAAAAAAAAACGAATTATGCAGAGTGTGTTTTTGTTTTATTTCTTTTTGCTTCCGATAATATGTAAACTTTTTTGAATTGAGAGATCGTTTTTTACGTTTTATGACTTGAACAATTTTACTTAAATTGTTCTTATCAGTGGTAGCGTTACTAATTTTTTTATTGTTTGTTGCTGCAAGTAGATCAAGATTAACATTTAGATTTTCTCGAAGATCACTTTCCACTAGGGAAGGCATCTGAGTGTGTATTTTTGCATAATTCTTGATCGTGTCATTTTTAACGTTTTTGGTATAGTCATTAAGATTCAATGAAAGTGGAATATGACGACTTCTGATAGATTGAGGATGATTTGCCTTGTGCATGGTCGTTTTTGTTTGTGAGATTGGTATCAGCATCCGTGGGGCAAGTACAGGTATCCATGAAAATGGTACAGATGTCCGTGGAACAGGTACAGGAACTTGTCGACAGGAATTATTTTGTGTAGGAATTTTATTATGTAGCGCGTTGGAAATAGCGCATTGAGCTTCTAATTTTTCAAACAATATTTTGTGTTTGGCTGTAAGATCGCCAATCGTTTTTTGATAATCTTTAATACGCTCAAATTCTTCGGTTATTTTTTCATACTTGTCCGCTATTTCATTTGGTGTGACATCGGATTCTACATCGATTTCAAAGTCTGTTATTAGTGTTTCTAATTTTTCTTGCCGACATAAAATTTCTTCTTGTAAATTGAGTATTTCTTGAATTTATGTAAGTACTAGTTTGGGGACGTTTGCAATAAGTGTTGAAGGATTTTATATTCCTATTTCAGATCACGAAAATGGATTTGTTCAAATTCATTCTCATTTTCATATGCATCACCCAGTATATGCGATTGAACAACGCTATAATAGCCTATGACTGTGGAGCACCGAGTATGAATATGACGACGTTTTTTCTGAACAAGATACGGGAATGCAACATACCTATTCCGGATCCGATCACTACGACAACTACAATACAATTATTACAAACAGCTGAGTATGCTACAGTACATGTATACCAATGTAAAATAGAAATCCATCGTACCGTATATCACTGTGGTATGCATTCACACATCTCTATAGTATCTAATGGCGACATAGAGTATATCATGGAAACATCTCAAACGATTTGCGATGATATGCACAAAACTCATTCTTTTAGACTAAACGAACAATATCACACAGACCTTAACGCAAATACGACAACAACTCGACCTATGCAACTCTCGGGAAAAGTAGATAACTCAGGAAATTGTAAGGGAGGTTCTTATTCAGATCATTATGGAAATTGGGATGACGTAGTAATTGGACAGATATTTATCACACTACAAGATTATTACGCTAACGTTAAACTCGAAACAAATGATTTAATATTGAGATCCGGACAACGCTGCGAATATCACACAGGAAAATGTTTAGATTTAAATAATGGTAACACCTATTGGAATTTAGTGGAATTTTCAAAATGTAATTTAGACGGATTCTCTTTAATTTATCAAGGCCCAGCGGATAAGACTCATCGCACATAACACTCATCGCACCAGCCACACAACCGGAAGAAATTGCGCCAATAACAACTAACTCATGGAAATTTACTGACCCGGGTAACCTTATGGATACCGGTGTATACGCTACTGACGATTTAAAGCGCCTCAGCGAGACCATAATGTTCCCCGTATCACAACCCGCAATACTACACACAATAGCAAGAGGTGCCACTGGGCATGAAAATATTCACCAAGGAATCAATTTAGAAAACATGATAACATTTGAAAAAATTCAAAGTACATTCGAAGAAGCACTAAGTACTGCCTCAAAAATCATATATACAATAGGCCACGGTTCCACATTTGCGTTCGGGGTATATATTATCTGCAAGGTCTTTAAATTAGTCATTGTTCACCATGGTACATTATTGCAACTTATTTTTTTCCGCGTAGATGAATATTATAAGTGTCAGTATATGCAGTTTTGATAGCAAGAAATAATTTTTGTGCTCATAAGAGTCGTTTAAATGGTTTCAGGGTAATTTTCCGCATGTAAGGGTGTGTTGTGCAAGGTGTATAACCGCAACTCATTTTTTTCTGCATTGACAAAATTCAATTCTATTAGTGTATGCAATGAAAATAGCGACAAATGATTTTTCCAGTCGTGACAGCAGATTGACTGAATTGTGGGGTGGTTTTTCGCTCGTAAGGGAGTGTTACGAAAGGTGTAATATCGCGACTTATTTTTTTTTGCATGGATAAACTTTAATTCTATTAGTGTGTGCAATAACAATAGCGACAAATAATATTTGCGATTGTAGCAACTATTCAACTGATTCTCAGGGTGGTTTTCCGCATGTAAGGGTGTGTTCCGGAAGGTTTATCATCGTGACTTATTTTTTTTACTGATGTTCAACACCATAAGTCTCGGTGTACGCAGTTAAAATAGCGACAAATGATTTTTCCAGTCATGACAGCAGACTGACTGAATTGTGGGGTGGTGTTTCGCTCGTAAGGGTGTGTTCCGAAAGGTGTATCATCGCGACTCA
>JAQQBS010001426.1:12642-23085 GCA_030347275.1 Microctonus aethiopoides | reverse complement strand
TTTTTTACCATTTGTGAACATCATTGGAGTCAGTGTACGCAATTAAAATAGCGACAAATAATTTTTGTGGTCGCAATAGCAGATTGACTGAATTTTAGGGTGGTTTTTCGCATGTAAGGGTGTGTTCCGAAAGGTGTATCATCGCGACTCATTTTTTTTACCATTGGTAAACATTATAAGTGTCAGCGTACGCAATTAGAATAGCGACAATTGATTTTTAAAAAATCGCTCCAGGAACGTTCCAAACTTCAACCAGCTGATTTTTTGAATAATAAAGGCCTCAATTTAACTTAGAATTTTTTTTCAAATGGGAATATTTTTTTTGTCCAACAGTTCCAGTTTTTCAGGTGTTTTATACGTTTGTTTTCAGTGAGTAAAATCAAATTTCTCTCACTAGTGACTAAATTTTATATAGTGGTAAAAATGATAATATAATCGAAAATTTGTTTTTCATCAACAACGTATCCATGACAACCAATCCACCGAACATGATAACCAAGTTCTCAATGTTTGACATTTTTTCATACTTTTTTATACTCTTTTTTTATACTTTTTTTTAAGAAAAACTACAACTGTTGGACAAAACGTCGTATATCACACGTGAGTGAAATGCCATAATAAGCTCGTGAGAATAATTGTCACACTCGCGCAAGCGCTCGTGCGTCAAAAATCTCACTCGCTTATAATGGCTTATTTCACTCACTTGCAATATAATCTACTATTTTCATGAATTATAAGATTTTCCTTGAGCACGGCGAAAAAAAAAATATCGCCTAAAAATGAAACACCTTAATATTTATATTTCATGAGGTTTGTTAATGTATTCCAAATTTTTCTTCATAATTTGAAAAAAATTGGAATTTTTCTGTGTACGACTATTATTTTTTTACAAAAATGTCCAAGGCAATCATTTGTTTCATATTTAGAGCAAGGAATATTCTTCTTATTCTGGAAAATTGATTCCGGCCAAAGAATTTAAAGAAGTTGCATCGTGTTGCACTCGAAACTGCTTCACAAACTTTAGTTCTTCGGAGCAGCAGAAAATTTACAATCATTTCTGGATATTAGCGGGTGACTACAAATCACAAAACGTGCTCCTAAGTACGTTGATGACGATGAAGTCCGAAGAAAAATCATCTGCACATGAGTTATCATTTGACTCGAATATACGACTGCATTTGAACAAAATAATGAAGCTTCATGTCAGCAGAGAAAGAGCATCATGCAATGGGAGTAAGTTTTTCATACTTACGCTACTCGCCATGTTCCAGTGTGCCAAAAATTTTTGTGCAATATATTGCAAATAGAAAAAGGCAGATTTGCGACCGTACAAAATAAAATTCTCAATAATGAGCCATTAGGGAATCAGAGTGAAGCACATACGGAACACGTTATTAAATTGAACGTCGAAGTGAAAAAAATGATTCTCGATCATTGTTATTCGATACCGCATACTGAATCGCATTACAAACGCGAGAGGTCACATTTGCAGTATTTTGACCATCCTGACTTAAATGTTGCAACGATGTACCGACTGTTCCTCGAATATTACAAAGAAAAAAAAAATAATGAGATTCCTCCTATTAGCGAATCATCGTATAGACAGTATTTCCATGAAGAACTAAACTTCGGAATTGTGAAACCGCGGACCGACGTATGCGACTTTTGTTTTGAAAATCGGTTTAACACTGAGAATGTGCAGTATCGTTATCACAAAGAAAGTGTTGATAAATACACAATACTGAAAAAGAGTATGCTAAATGACGAGAAATCTCTGCGCATGGAATTTGATTTCGGCCAAAACTTGCCTCTACCAAAGCTTCCAGTATCAACACAATTTTATCGCCGCTTGCTTTGGTTACATATATTTAATATTAACATATTTGGTTCGGGTAAGCGCAGTTATATGTATTATTTTATGGAAGGAAGCGTTAAAAAAGGAGCAAATACTGTCGCCAATATGCTGTATGATGCTATAAAACGCGAGCTCAATTTAGATCTTCCTGATGAAATATTTTTATTTTCTGACAATTGTGGTGGTCAAAATAAAAATTATATTCTCTTAATTTTCTGGTCACTGCTTTCAAAACATTTGCAACTTGAAATTACTCATTTGTTCCCAGTTCGAGGACATACGTACTGTTCGTGCGACCGCAATTTTGGAATGTATGGTTCAAAAAAAAAAAGTTTCGAAACAATCGAGACTCCTGAAGAGTATTTTAAAATTGTACATTCTGCGCGAACTCCTCCTTTTATAAATTTGAATGAATCGGAGTACATTGTCCGCGATTTTGAGAAAATTATTCCGGGTAAGTTCAAGTTGCCAAAAAATTTACATATTCGAGACGCCGTAAAAATTTCTTGCTTTGGAAATGGTGAAATAGACATTTTTTATGAATACGAGAAGCCGCCCCAAAAGCATAGACTTGATATTGATATTAAATTTGATGATATGTTGCAAACGCCCGTTGCAGATTCTGTTGGAGTGAACGCAGAAAAAATAAATGATGTAAAAATGTTGATGCAATACTTAAGTCCGAACAGCAAACAATTTTTTAAGACCTTCTTGAATGAAACTTCAATTGAACAATCCTCAAACAAGGTTAAAAAATTGGCCAAACTTTCGTGACAGTATCGTAAAATGTGATGATATTTTCATTCGAGAAAGTTATGTATTCAATTATTTGTATAATTTAACAAATGTTATAAATCAAAAATATATTCACATACTTCCCAACCACAAATAAAAGTTTATAATTTTTTTTACATTCACAATGAATAAATCTACTTTATTTTATTTTTTGTAGCGAGCGCGTTACCATGCTGTGCGGTGCGGTACCGCGGTCGACGCGCAAATTGTTTATACGGTTATTTCACACTTTATTTGTCATTCAAAAAATCTGAAAAAATTCAGAAATCTTCCTTAATGTTAGAGGAACAACTTTCCCACAGGAAGTTTTTCGAGTCTGAAACTTCGCCGCATACTTTTTTTCCGAGAAGCTCGAAAAACACGGTACTCCGCGCGCAAGCAATTGTTATTAAAAAACAATAAACAAACATTCTCATCGATTTACGGTATTGCGTTCATTGGCTTCACCGAAAAATTTCGTATTGACTGGCCGAGAACCAATCTATTTGATAAATAATTTTTCGAGATCGAGCGAAAGTATTCATCGTAAAACCGTAATTTTTTGTGGGAATACGTGTCTTGGAAAGATGTATAAGGGGTAATTATTTTTTTTTTTTTCAATTTGACAAAATTTATTTTCACCCCGCACCTTGCCCGACCCCGTCCGTCCGCCAGAGCGCGGCGAGTTTTAGCATACGGAGGCTCAATTGTTAATTCCAAATCTATTTAGATGTAATATAATTTGCAACTGTCTATATTAATCATGCGTTTCTTTATCATCTACATTAATGCTTTTATCAATTCCTAAAATTTTGAAATAATTAAATTTTGTTGGTGGTTCTTGCAGTATTTCACACATTTGACATATAAATTTAGATTCGGATGGATAGTTACTAAGTACAATGATAGTTGACAATCTTGATTCAAATTCAATCTTTTTTTGCACAAAAAACATGGAATTTTTAATTAAGTGACTGACAACAATTCACCATTTATGTGCAATTATTCGTATTATATAATTATATTCACACAGCGATTGAAGTTATGGAAAAAAATTCTCGTTCCTATTTTGCACCTACAATTGGGATTTTACTTTGGTCATGCGGCACTGGCTGCATTTCGGTGAACTGATCAATAATGAAAGATAAGTCACAGTTTCATGAAAAAAACGTTGATCGCTACATGTTTATGTAAATAATATAATTGTTTACGACTTTGAAATTTTCAAATATCATTTGTTTATCATTAGCATTGATTTAAAAAATTATTATGATATTATAATATATGGAAATGTGTAATTATAAATAAATTTTTATTGTGAAATTTCATTATTTGTTTCATGAAAGAGACAAATTCAAGATATTTTATAAATAAAAATATTCATAAGTTGTTGATCAAATAGAAAGTTATTGACTTTATCATCTTTATGATTATTTATCATTGTAGAAAAAAATATTATCCAACCAGTCAAAACACCATATAGTTAATTATAAATTCATAATTTTACATTGACATTGATCAAGGTTTCATAATGCTGTATATTTTGTGACGGCCGCCTTTCCTAAAAAAGGCTAGAGTCCGGATATTTTACTATGTTCTCCGGAGTTACCGTCAACTTACTTGTCTTACTCTTTCTCCAAGGGATGCCACCCCAGTTTTAAATACTCAATAGAATCCTGGGGTAATTCTATCGGCTCTGAAAATAATATTGCATGCTTCTAAATAATAATATAATGAATAATTTGGACTCGGTATAATTTTGATGATATAAAAATGACTTTGAATATTTATTAATTGGCCGAAATGATTTTAGTTATGAAATATAATATAAATGAAAATGGTGATAACAATTTTGATATTGATTGACCTTTTCTAAGGGCCAAACCAATATATTCGAATACAATATTATTTCTTTCTCGTGATTCTATATTTTACTTTCAATGACTCCAATTTATTTACTGACTCTACTTTTGTCCTCTTTGACTCTATATTTTACGCGTGGCGTTCTCTGGATGGGTCTACAAGACCCGATTTTGACTTCATACTATATTACATTTGTTTCACTCACTCATTCTTTACATTCTTTACTCAACATTGTTCACACTCACATAACCCATACTTCCCATACTCACACACTACACACACTAGACTCGCCGACTCTGCACGTGGTTGTATGTTGCTCTGCTGCTGTTCGAAAACCTCCGGAGCTGTCTGTTAGGGTGTCCATCCTCTCGATTGTTCACTGGCTATTTGGACAGTTACATTCGCCAAATCAGCCCAAACATCTCGACGACCTTCCCATTTCCGTCGACTCCATTCTCCGGTTGCGGCTTCGCCGTGGCACACAAGAACGCACACCTGACACACGTGTTGATAGAACGTTGAAGTCCGAAGTAGTGCTTTATTTTGTCCATTCACACACATTGACTTTCCGACCTCGTGGTGAATATACCGTTGCGCGAATCAGATGAAATTACCATACATGTCTCTAGGCGTTTACTCATCACGTCGATATCAACAAACATCAGATTACCTGACACCTCGCCGCATTCCTCGCGACTTCTTATGCCCTCATGGTTAATCACTCTAGTCTGTCCTCTAATCTCCGGACGGTGTAAACTTTGCACGCACCATGGTTCAGTAACAAACATGTCCTCGCCCTCGAGTACACACAACACGCTTTCGTCTTTACATTTTCACGTTCCGGTCGGAAGTGTAGTACGAAATTACGGCAGCGTCGTTCTTTGCCTGTTGCCCTTTCCATCATCTATAAATTCCTTTGCCCCACTTTTATATTAATTTGGAATACTATTCGGCTATATTCCGGAGCTTCATTTGATTGACGTTGATGACCACTGCTGTTGATTGGCGACGTTGACCACCGCTTTTCCGCACTCACTTCGCTCACATTTACTCTTTCTTACAAATTTTACGCATAAATACAAAAACACACGCTCGGGCACAAATGAAAGTAATGAGTGGCAAGCCACCTCATTACAATTTGTAGGTTATTAGTGTACAATTTAAGTTGAACAGGAACAAAAAAAAAATACAAAATAAATATATTTTTATATAATACAAATATTCATATTTGTTTTTCTACTTGTATTAGAAACACCAAAATTATTTCAAGGACAGTTTATCGTCATTTAAGATGAGAGATACGTTATTTACACTATCTGCAGCTGGATTAGGCCTCCCCATTCTGAAGTTTAAAAAACAATAAATAATGTTAATACACTTTTCAAACAAATGTACATCAAGTAATGATCAATTTGTAACTACTATGAACGAAGTAACATATGTGGGTTTATTACTTACGCATGTTGTGCCAAAGTAGAATTTGCACGAGACTTTTTTGAAATTTCCTGTATTTTCAATTTTTGTGCTGGTGTTACCTTACATTCAATTTCCTTTATTTTAAGAAAACAACTATGCTTTTCTGTTGGCCGTGGTATGTATGTTTCCAGTACTCTCTTATGATCTTTTTTCCAGCCGCATTTTACGTCAGTACATGACAACATTGGCAGTGTATTTGAATCAATCCTGGAAAAGTGTTTTACAATTTTACATCATTTGCAAGCAAGTTAACATTCATAGATGTAAAAATGACAGATGTCAACTGCTTTCAGAATGATCATTATATTACTTACAATGTGCCATAAAAAAGCGTTCCAAAAATATGCTTGCACTTTTCCTAAAGGCCGGCTTTGCAAGTACACACCGTAGATAATATTTTCCCATCACATGACACTGAAGAATTAATTTCATGGGGTTTATTCTACAGATGTGATGTTTGCATGCAAAATGCAACAAACCTAACCTCGTCATTATTATTTGTTTCGCTCAGCTTTCCACATTTCACTATATGTCCGGCACTCGCGATTACTTTGTCTTCGATGTAATTACGTTCGCTAGGATTCGTTTGACCCCAACGACAAATTTCTTGCTCGGAAATATACATTTTAATGGAAAAAAAAACGAAACCTTGCATGGGTGTATTGGCTACTGCGACTTATCCACCATATTGAAAATTGCCCAGAATCGGCTCGTCCCTAGGTAAAATCCCACTATAAATAAATACGATGCATAATCTCAATAATTAATATAAATAATTCAATTCTAGATAATAAACATCATATATACCTTACCTTGTTAATACTATAATTTGAACTGATGACTTAAAAGACTAGTAAAATATACTGAGGATGATTTCAAGTGTCCACAACCACTAGAAACCGCCCTACATCAACCCTGAAACTGTTTTTTTTATTTCGGCTCGATATTAATATGGGAGGCTATAATTTGGCCTGATGACTTGAAAGACTAGGAGAAAACTGTTGAGAGTGATTTCAATATCAGGACGGTTTTTAATTGTTTACGATTTCTCACTTCGCACTAGCCACATTCTATTATAATTTATATACACACATATTTTTGTTCAGAATTTATTAATTTTTAAATTTATTGCACCAAATGAAACCCATGTTTTCCCTCCACAAGGCACAATTGATAGTGCGTGACGGTATCATTGGAGGCACCTTGCTCCTCAAATCTTCTGAGAAGCAAGGGTTGTGGCCTCATGACCTGCGGTCTCAAGTGCTGTGCTGGATCGGCTGTAATCAAATTTAACATCATTTTCATTAGTCCAATTCACATATCTAAAACCTTTCAATATCATTACCTGCGGGTAGTTCGGGTGGGTCCCTCAGATCGAGCAGCTCTGCTGGCTCCACATGCTCCGTTTCTATAGAAACTGAGAAAGTTCAGAGTATGAATTAATAATTTTAATTTTCCCTCAAGACCCAACATATTTTTCACCGTTGCATTCATACATACCATCAGAAAGGACGCTACCGACATTTATATCTATGTTCGAGAAAATTCTCGACAGAAAGTACCTCATCGGGAATTCGCCAGTGTCCAATTCATCCTGGTGTTTACGTATAGCTGCATCTCGGTTAAATTGTTTACAGCGTCTATAATGGTCCATCACCATACCACCCTCAGTCAACTGTCTCCACAGCTGCTCGGACTCCTCGATCACAACCCCCATGTTCCCTGCAAAAAATTGATTACATTGTTAAATATATATTCAGCTTGATATTCACTCATGAAGCAGTTAAAAATACTGACTCAAGAAAAGATACAGAGCTGGATGGCGCCCTCCAAGCTTCGCAGGAAGCTGTCTATTAAACCTCTCAGCGATGTTGTTTGTGCGCGTGGTGCTGCCTGCCACAGACATTATGTCCGGCATTCGACCCCAATATCGGTTCAAGTACCGGATATAATTCTGGGCACGCTCCGGAAGCGCGGCGGTTTTGGCCTGAGCCATCATTGCGTTGGCCACGGCCGCAATAGCTTCGTTGATTCTATGGGCAGGCACAAGTGGTATGGACCACACCATCTCCAACAGTGCCTTCCACTCAGCAATTTTATGGGGAAGCTTTATGTGTCTCCACTGCCGTGTGGCCGCCTGTTAAAATGGAAAAAACAGTTTTTTAGAACTACATTTAAAAAAATACAGTATTTCATACTATTCTGAACTTGATGGTCATTATTTACTCGGATGAAATGGATCCAGCATCCGCGAATCCGCACAGCGGGGAGACTTTCCTTGGTGGCTTGAACAAGGGCCCTTTCAAAGTCCATCGTCACGCATCTAATCCTGTTGTGGAGCTGCGGCACGTTCTGTGCGACAAACGACCAAAAAGCATTGTAAAAAGCTTTTGTCCGTTTGTCGCACAAAACAAACATGACAGGAACACCTTGTAATATAAGTAAACAGTCATTATCTACTCGTCAAATACATTTAAAATTCTTTTATAGTCATTCAACTTACAGAGTAACGCTTTTTGATATGCATGACAAGCAGCTGGGCGTTTGGCGGCAAATGGGGACGACCCTGAAATTCCATTGAACACATTTTATTACAAAGAAGACGAACAGCGAATAAGAATTCTAATCATATAAGTATTAACTACATATACTTACATCAAATGTGCCGTCGATAAATATTTTTGACGTCCCAGAATCGCCGACAGCCTCCAGCAACTTGTCAGACGTAAAAACTACTTCAACAGCATCGTCTGCTCTGAACGACCCGTAAAAACTCTTCATCAAATTCGCCGGGATACTGTGGGCCATCCCGACGAATGAGTTCAGAGTTTGAGGGATAGATCTTATTATTTCACTACGAGCACTCTTTACGGATTGGCGCGCATTGTAAGTTTTCACATATATCTCCGCATCTCTATGTCTTGAATTCCATAAATGAATATTAATTACATAAATTAATAATACTCCAGTCAAAGTAAAGATATGAATGAAAAATGGAACTCAGAAAAAGAACAATGTCTTTTTTTTACATCTTGGTCGAAAGTACGTACATTTGGCATTCATTTCAGAGGTGAAAAGCTGAAAGTTGATCATAATTGTCAACAAATTTTCTTTGAATCGGAGTCCATTGATCTGACATCAATTTTTATCTCGCAATAAAATTTATAAAACTCCAACATTGGTAATTGAGCATTATAGTGTTTGAAGTAAAATAATAATTAATGTTAAATCAATAAATTACACTTTAAAAGAAAATTATTATCAATTATAATCATCTCTCCTTCTATTTTGAAAATGGAAGAAATAATGATGACAAATAAAATTGGCGTGTTTGAAAATTACTTGTATATATGTATGTATGTATGTATGTATGTATGTATGTTAACAAAACATTGGTAACAAATATGAATCGATTTTTTTTAATTAAAATATGTTTGAGGCAAAAAAACATCGGACATACATATATAATTGTTTACCAGATTCCATGGAGGTGAACGACGTATCTATGTGTCGTCTGTCCATGATGCGTTTGAATCATTACACTTATGTTAAGGGGACCTTCTGGTCTAGCGGACGAAAATTCGATAGATTTTCAACATTTTTTTTTGTTATGAAAAAAATTAACAATGCTTTTCAAACTTTGTAAATATATTTTATCATTTATAATCTTCACAAAAATTAAAAAACGAAATAAAAAACAAAATTATTATAATAAAAAAAAATGGCCCCACAGTTGTCCCTGTGAAAAAAACCGACCTTACTGACGGGAATAGTCTCGGCTTTTCTACTCATCTAAAATCAAAAATAAAAATTGATCCTTGATTGCTATGAATGTATCTATGACAGGAACTAGAATGAAAAAAAAAAGAAAAAAAATTGACAAAATGACACGTTGTCAAAATGAAAAGTCTGAAAACAGCCTCATTTTTGGAACGTTTTGTTTATAAAAAAATTAGAAATATTTGACAGAAAATTTTAATTCTAGTTTCGACCATAGCTGCTAGTGTACTCAATAACGTGTTTAAATTTGAGACAAATCGGTCGAGTAGTTTTTTTCAAATCATTCCCGTGAGACAGAAAAAAGTAGTTTCGAGATAAACGCGTTTAAAGTTAATAATAGCCCCTTCTACCTACTTCGGTTCTGACCTTTAATGGGCTATAATACTTGAAATACTGTGAATATCATTACCAATTTTTCACAATATAATCTTAAGACACTATACTTTCGGAATATAAAAACAAAAGAAAATCAATTTTTCAAAAATTCTAGACCAGAAGGTCCCCTTAACCGTCGCGTTAAATGCACTGTCATTTAAATTTTCTTGAAACAATTTTTATTTCATCGAAATTATTTATTTTTATTTTATTGTTATTCATTGTTTGTTGAATTGTTCATCGTGTACCTTAAATTTGTCACATTTTTTTGTTGTTTTTATTTTAAAAATTATTCGTTTTGTTTTGTTGTGTGTGTGTGT
>JAQQBS010001426.1:0-12574 GCA_030347275.1 Microctonus aethiopoides | reverse complement strand
GTGTGTGTGTGTGTGTGTGTGTGTGTGTGTGTGTGTGTGTGTGTGTGTGTGGTTTTATATTTTGTGTTATGTACATTTATTTGTTAAGTTTGCCTTAATAACAAAATGGAAAGGCTTAAGGTCGGCTTAACACATTTAGATACAGTTATGAAGATTTTCATTTTTATAGTACTGTATGGAATAATTACATTGCAAAAAATAATATTTTCGAAATTCACAGATGGAATGCAGCATGTCATACAAGGTGCAAAGCAGCGATGGTTGCAACTTACAAGCGACTGCATGGTTTTAGAACAACACCGGCGTTCCTGACAAATCGAAAGGGAGGAGCAGACTCAAAAAAACCAGATGGGTTTGCGCCACGGAAAATATTCAATGGGGCAATTTCTATCACAAATTTTCCTGCCGGATAATATTGATATAACAAATACTCTTTCTGATGGTAAGTACGAACACATATGGAAACCAATAGAAATGTATTATTTTGAAAGTATTATGAAAAGAGTATGATTGTTTTTTTTATGTTAAAAGACGCTGAAGCTCCTGAAGAGATTAGGGACGAGATCGGGCTGGCGGACCAGATGGTCCATTCAGAGCTATAGCCTATAGGTAGTATGATGTTTATTGCATATGTGTTAATTTCCAAAATAAATATATGTATTTGTTTGCAGGTAATCCTGCAACGCAGCAGTGGGTGAATGTGCCACGGCAACGCCCCCTATGGCTGAAGCCTTGTGAGAGAGGCGGGTTCACATTGATCAGGCTCCCGATACCAATCGGACCAGTCTGCCTGCCGGCCAGCACGCCAAGATTAGTTATACGCACAGCTGACAACATCCCAATAACCAATTTTCAATCTGATGCATAAATACATGAATACATACATACATGTAATATCGAGAATATTCTAGAAGTATTAGAGCGTTCTCGAAGCGGACGGTCTCCTGGCTAGTGCAATAAAACAATTAAAAGGGTCAGGTCAATTTTTAAATGCACTCCGGATAAATATAGAAGATACATGACTATTCCAGAACGCATGGCAAATAATATATAAACAGAGGACATCAGCCCAGGAGTCAGTCGCAATCCAGACAGCAAGGCAACAATCTAGTGGTAGAGCCTGACCACTGCACTAAGGCAAAGAAAGAGTACGGTAGAGCCTGACCGCGTATAGAGAGAAAGAAAGAGAGAGAGAGAAAATCTCAACACCATACAATATACACAGAGTACACTGACACACAGCCATATACACATACACGCATGCGTTGTAACTCATGTAGTTAAATAAATATTCACTTTAAATACATACAGTGACTTGTTTCACCAACACTTTAGCCTTTCATCCTACATACATACATATATACATACATACATAGATTGTGACGTATTTTCTAACAATATGAACAATCACGTCAGCATACTCTTTGGCTTCTCCTGAAAATCTCGAATAAAGACACGATAGATAAATATGTTGAGCGCCAGGTTCCTTACGGGAACCAATCGTACAAAAAAAATGTTCGCCCGACACCCCAGTAATGGACACTCGTCCGCGGCGGCGTCGCAGGTCTTTGGAAAACAATTTAACTCTTAATGAAATCGCCAATCTGAAAAACGCGAAATAATAATTGACGATACGCGAAATCTGAAATAGAAAATACAGGGAATCGTAGGCGTAATTGTTAAATATTAATACGCAAACACTGTGACATGTAATCAATGAAATAAAATGAAAGGTAGTTTATTTTTAGTATGAAAAAGAAATATAAAATTTAAAAAAAATAATTATAAGTTGAAAAGACTTGATTAATTTGATTAATAAAAAAAACGAAGAAAATATAGATTTTTGCTTCGCTGCTCGTGGCACGAGTCAGCGTAGCGATAGCTACGGCCGTGAAGCGCGCCGTGCTTTAATATATCTATATCGAGGTGACTATACTCGCCTCGAGATTATCGTACTTTTCGCTTGCGACTTATAGCGCAGCGCTTTCGTTTATTTGTTATATATTTTTATTAATTATTGTTGCACGATCACTAATATCGTTGCAATTATCCTGTCTCAAAACAACACTGAGTTTAATCAAAATAGTCGCACCGAATAATTTTTATTTATAATCGTGAATTAATTGTCCGGCAGCAGTAATTCGTATACCGCGCCCATGATATATATACTTGTGACACAATATAATAATTAATATTTAAACAATAACATAAAATTTCAAGTAATCTTCGGTAACCAATATACACAGGAGTTTACGACAAATACCGGATGAATTTAATTACTTAATATATTATTGAATTTTCACTTGAATTAAATTTGTGTCGTGACCGCTCGTCGACGACACACATTCATACATACAAACATACACAGCATGCGTATCGTGCACGTGGCTCGGTCGGTTTCTTTATTCTTGATAATTCTTTTTCTCTCGACTTAACGCTCGTGAGCGCGCGAATACAAGAAACAGTGATGTTTTTAATTATCAAAGAATTGTCCTTGCCACCAAATTATGATAACGAGACTCACCAAGCTGGCTTATTGCAGAAGTTATTGTCCGTCGGCAGCAATTCCTCCCAATGTTCGATATTTTCTCGCTCGTCTCGTGTTTCCTCAGTACAACTGCGTCGTCTCTTCTAAGATGTGGATCACTTGTTAACCACACAATTATTGCGACACCCAGTTGATTTTTACTTTAATAACTCGTTCGTTATATCCTTAATTATTTTGCTGAGATGTGCGTAACCACTCAAAGACTTTTTATGATATTTTCGGTAGTCGTAATACTCTTTACGCTTCGGTAAGCAAGACGAGAGTGACGCCTTAGCGACAACGTTGTAATCGTGAGGACAAGGAATGCCCCACTTCATCGGTCATTTTATTGCCCTTTGTCTAGTGCAATATTGCCCAAAATGCATAGGCATAAGCATAGCGCTATCCTTCGCTTATGCGTAGCCCGAGCCACTCGCTCCATCGCACACGCACGCATACACTCATACTTATTTCTCCTTCTCTCACACACATTCATCCTTACAATAACTTAGCGTTAGACCGACCGCGTACAATATTTACGTTTCGGGTTTCTCCGCTTGCTCTCCTCGTCCCTCGTCGTCCACATTAGTTGCGTTGCTGTTGAATATTCCCTTGTCGTTGAAATCGTATTTTATTCTGCAAATTTAATTTATTTAACGCAGCATCATGGTCAAAAGCTTATGGCGCGTCTCTTGAAGGAGTAATAGACGATATGCTCGCGAAACGCTGTTCATCGAGTAACGTGACGTAATTCCCACGTCACAACATACATACATACATACATTATTACTTACTTACTCACTTACTTACTTACTCAAAAAATTTATAACTCTCTTGGTCGAGGTCCATGCAATTTCCGAGGAAGTTGGCTATTAAATCCCTCGCAAATGTTGTTCGTCCGACAGGTGTGGCCGGCCACAGACAAAATGCCTCACATTCGGCCCCGATAATTATTCAAGTAGTGGATGAATTGCTGGACCGGCTCTTCCAATTCAGGGGTAATTTTGGGCGCCATTGCAGTTGAAATCGTTTCAAACGCCTCACTGATGCTTTCAGCGGTCACCAACGAGACCGACCACACCATCCCCAATATGATTTCCCATGTGTCTGTTTGTGGCAGTTTGAGTTTCCTCCACCGCCGTGTGACTGCCTGCAAAAATACAACAATCGTTAAAATAATTTCAATTACATAAATTGAACAAATAATTTTCATTTCATATAAACGAACAAGTTTTATTAAACTCACTGGGATATAGTGAATCCAGCATCCGCGGATTCGCACGGCGGGGAGGCTCTCTCTTGTTGCTTGAATAATCCCCCTCTCAGAATCACTAACGACACATGTAATTCTTTCTATTATTTCCGGCACGTGTTGTATTACGTAAGACCAAAATGCTTTGTATTGCATTTTGGTTTTACTGTCGCATAACACGAACATCACCGGAACGCCCTGGATAAAAAATTTAACAATATTATTTGTTTTCGAAATAGTTTTCAGTTTAGTTATGAAAATTTAATACTCAGGACATCACGGTTTCGGACGTTCATCACCAGCAGCTAAGCACTGATGGTCGGCTCCTTGGGGCGAGACTGAAATTTTTATCAAAAAACATTAACAAATGAAATCCTAATTAAGGAATATTATTGTAGCTATAAATTTATGCCTTACGCGCGAATGTTCCATCAATATACAATTCTGTTGTATCCCAGTACTTAATCGCCCCCAGCAGCTGCTGGCTCGTGAAGACAAGCCCCACTTCGTTATCGGCGGTGCAAAAATGACCATGATACGTCGTTAGAAAATCGTTCGGCAATAACTCTTTCACATCTATAAATGACTGTAGTGTCGTTGGAATTTTTGGCATCAAACTTTCACGCGCGCGCCACACTATCATGTGAGCCGCATGTGGAGATATTTTCTCAGCTGCTTCTCTATGCCTGTGCATATAAACATTTTATTTTAATAACTTAATTCATAAATATATGTTACGACGGCCGCCTTTCCTAAAAAAAGTTAGAATCCGGATATATAATATTTTCCAGACTGGCCGTCACAAATGTGTTACTTTTCGTTTATTATTTCTCATTTTCTTACTCTCAAAATAAGGGATGCCACCCTAGATTAAAATACTCAATAGAATCCTGGGGTGATTCTACTGGCCAAGTTTATCCAAGTGCTAGAGTTTTCAATGAGTCAAACCAAATAGATTGATACTTATATTAATATCCAGGACAAATTATTTTCACACACATACGGTTTGCTTTTTTAATATTCAATATATGTATAAATAAAAGATATAGTACCGATGAAAAACTATATGAAATAATAATAATGAATATTAAATAATATAAACTGACTCTTTATAATTAACGTCAATAGTCTTTCTTAACTCAAATTAATCTTATCTTCTAGCGCCAAAAAATATACACTCTTCAATATAGAATAATATTATAGCCTTTTCTAAGGGCCGTATTTAATGATTATTCCGGTTTAGTTTCTTTTTGATAATTCTTCGGTGAATTATTTATACTTATTCATACTACATTTTAAACAATTTTTACATAAAATTCCAATTTAGTGTTCCAATGGGATGCGTGTGATTCGCGATGGGTATACAACCCTTACATTAATCTTTTTACTCTCTTATTTGAACTCTTCTCGACCACATAAATCTTATGATACTACTTTGAATACTATTATACAATATTTATACGACTTGAGACGGTTATTGCTGCGCCAAAAGAAATAATATAAAGCAATTATTAACTCATTTACTACCACCACGTGGCCGGACAATGGCGACACGTGCCAATATATTATCTCAAATATCTTTACCTTACAATTCAGCGAATTGATTAACACACTTTCGATTCAACCACTCTATTGATTCCCTGGTATCAATTATCTTGACAATATATTTATTTTCCTTGACAATTTCTCGGTTTTTCCTCTTTAATTGCTCTTATATATTTCTCTCACGCCAGTCACACTCTGCACGCATGGAGTTCCTGTCTCTGAGTGAAGTTAAGATGGCTGTTTTCTTATTTCCTCGTGTTGCTTCGTCTCGTCCTTACTCTCGTTTCTCCTCGACGCTCTCTCTGGTCATCTCCCATTGGCTAGAACGCTGGTTACATTTGTCTCCGGAACATGATTGGCTGGGCCTTGACGTTACGCGGACTCTGGCGGGCGATTACGCAATAATAATGTTTGATATATTGACGTAATTATTGATCTATTGTATGTTATCAATGCCACACCACTGCACATAATTGACGTATGCATCCCATACGCCATGTTTCTTTCTGTGGTCCATCGATAACCTCTATTGGATTCGCATCCGTAGTGTATTTTGACAGGTGGACGTGTTATTATCCGGCTGATTATTTTACGTTACTCTTTGGGTTGCTTATTGTTGTTTTCCAATATTCATCGATTGATCCGGATTCACTGATGCTGATCTTCCATAAGTAAATATCCTCTCAATGTTTTAATGTATCTTTCACTCTGCTTGAACACTATTGCGTTTTATAGATTATCCGGGTTTTCACTGCTTGATTGTACTAGTTGTTTTACCATTTGCTGTTCTGTTGCCAATTTTGATGGACCAAGAGAGAGACTTGACTTGAAGACGATCAATGTTGATCCGGATTGTCCTCAGCTTGGCCACGATGTTGATAAACGTATATATGCATTCTTTTAACACATTCATACATTTACATTATACTTAATCGAGGTACTATTTTCTATTCTTTTTACATTGACATTTGCCGAAAACTTATTATAATATTATATATTATTTCTTTCAGCGCAGCAATTATTTTAGTGAGAATGATAAGTGATGATGGGCAAGGCCACATCATCACAATGTATACTATCATTAATTTAACGAATAATATAAAATAGGATAAAAAAAAAACATAAATATGTAATAAAAACGAATTATCTATTGATATATTAATTTTTTTACTACAATTTGTAATAATTTTTATAATAACATTTTTTCAATATATTTATATATATACAAACTTTTTTATTTTATTTTATTTCATTTTATCTATTTAATTTATGTCTACATAAAGTTGAATGATAGACATAAATAAGATAAATAAAATAAAATAAAATAAAATGAAATAAAACCAAAAAAATTATTTATATATATAGACATATTAAAAAAAAATTTATTATAAAAATTATTATAAGTCATAATAAAAACAATTAATATTTTGAAATATATTTTGTTTTTATTATACACATATGTTTATTTTTTTTATTCTATTTTATTTTATTCGTTAAATTAAGGATAATATATGAACATTTATAAATTAAGTAACTGAAGTAATATGAAATAGAATAAATTTATGTATTTAAGAATTAAATAAATGAAATATAATTGAAATAAAATAAGATAAAAAAAATTATAAATATATTAGGGTGGTCCTTAAAAGGGGTGTTTTCGAATTTCTTCGCTCCCCGGGTGTAACGTTTTTTTTTTTTGACTGCTGGAAGCGTAGTACACGTTTTATACAAATTTATTAAATACTTTGTTCATTGGTCTCTTTTGGCGTTATAAACTACACATTATCATTGCTGCGCTACGATTTCCCCTAGAATTCCCTAGGATGATTACGGACCCGTATGCAATGTAATCCGGTTTTATTTGCGGTAAATATCGACTGGGGTACGTTTTTCGTGCTTCTTTTACAACAAACAATAGAAAATAACAATAATAAATAATGAAAGTACGCTTCAATTGCGTTTTTATTCCTTTAAACAAAATATCACACTGAATATAATAAAACACTGACGGTTTCGGGAATGAAATTCGCAATCAAATCCCGTTCTCACGCTCTTCGACTGTACTATCCCGTGTTCTACTCGCGAAATAGCCTGCTGCGCATGATCGAGAATCAAATTGCTTTTATTTAATAATTATTTACATATATTTAATGAGGATTTCTCCGCGATTAATCAATGCTTAATTATTTCTCAAACGATATCTGGTAATTTACTCGCGTTACAATATAATCAATTCGCGGGTACTACGATTTATCGATACTTCACTGGTCGGTATTGAGTTGTTTCGGCTTCGTCCAAGGGCCGATTGACTCTCGAGTGTTTCAGTTTGACCGAACTGTGCAACAAACCAGAGGGGAAAAATAAAGTGAAAAGGAGCGAACAAGTACTTCAGTTTGACCAAAATGTTCAGCAAATGTTCGTAGAGGATAAAGAAAAGAGTAGAATAACTCAGTTTGATCAAAATGTACGTTATTCCACGAAAGAGATTTGCGAACGCTTCAGTTTGACCAAAATGTACAGCGAACGCAAGCGAATGATGGATCCGATGGAAGTTTCAGTTTGATTGAACCGTACAGCTTCTACCGTAGGAGAAAACTACGATAGCAGGGTGGGTGTATAAGCAATACTTCAGTTTGACCAAACTGTGCAGTAAGACTCCTAGTGCTATTCCCTTGGATAGCCACCGAAGAACTGACTCTCTCTGGCCGAAGCGGCGGCTTTTATACGCTTTGATGGGTGGACGGTTACCTACCGCATCGATCCCCACTTAGGTGGGAAGCGAGTGAGTAGGGCGCCCGGGCCTATGTGACGGCCCTGCCATTGGTGGGTGCCTGCGGAGAGTCCCGCCTATGCGGCATTTATCCCCACTGGCAGTTTGCCGCATATTTTCTGTCCTTTTCTATTTTCTCTCTTTATTACACTTATTTCCTATTATTGGACTATTAATTATTAATTAATCCCATTAATTTAACTTATTCTAATTTATTTTACAAGTTTTCATACATTTTATTCTATCTTTTGTCATTTATATGTTGCTTTTATCGTTTATTTGTGACCGCGCATCCTTTTGGCGCATCTTTTTCTTTTACTCGTCTGCGCATGCGTGCCGACCAAGGTCCCACTGGGTACCTTCAAAATTCAAACATTTGAATTAGTACCAATCAGGTGGCGCTAATTTCGCTTATATATATTGTAACGTATTTTCTCTTCACGAGACGAAATACTCGCAATTTATTCTCGTGGCCGCCCAATTGGTTTTCTCTATTAACGCTGAAAGACACGAAAAACACAAATACAAAATATGTTGAGCGCCAGGTTCCTTACGGGAACCAATCGATATCAATATACAGTTTTGCCCGCTTCCCCAGTATTGGACACACGTCCGCGGTAGTGTCGTAGATCCTGTGGAACGATAAACGTGATACGAACCAATTTTCTGCAACTAAAACTTCTCAAATGCGAAAGACAGCGGCGACACTCCTGATTCCGTCTAAAAAAGATTTTATTCATGCACGGGAATGGTAGGAAGATATAATAATAATTTTTACTCGAACACAATAATTAAATAGTACGATAGATTTAATGAAATAGACGTACTTCTTGACGAATTACATAATAAACAAAAGAAAAGTTTTTAATGGTATAATGATTAGTGAATAAGAAATTAATAATTTTAATAATATTTTAAAGAAAGAAAGAAAGAAAAAAAAACAATGTAATAATCGTGGTCGTGTGGTCACAATTCTTGCAGCTTCCGTCGGATCGCGGACAGCGCCAATGTTAATTGACCACCGATAATAATTATTTATACATAAAATTGTTTAGCGATATGGTATTATCGCAATTTTTCAGCTGTGGATAATTTAAACAAATGTAATCATTTATGAGAGGTAGAATTGAATTTTCAGATTAACAAAACGCACATACACACGCATACACACACAGGCAATCATGCACGTGGCTCGGCCGTGGATAATCGTTTGTCGACTACGTTCATCGCGCTCGTGGGCGCTTGCACACGGAATCGTAGCTGATTTTATTAATTATCTCACGCTTGTCGCCAATATTCTATGTTCACCAGACTCACCGGGTAGCTCGTATCTTAAAGAGCAGCTACAACAGTCAGGTCGTCGTGGTTCGGCCAATAGTCGGGATCCGCAGTCGCAGCAATGTCGAAATCCAACCCAAGATCTTCGTTGATTTTCCAATTACTCGATGTCGATCACGTATTCCAATATTTGCACCAATAACTCCACCACAATATACAAAATCTTATATGTCAACGTAGTGCGTGGACGAAATATTCACAGTGACTCTTTATATGGCCGTGCAGATATATTTCTCAATTTATTTAATAGTTTTTGGCAGCAAAAGCGTTATAATCGTCTTCGATACGGGACGAGAGTGTCGCATTAGCGACGACTTCGAAGATTCGTGCATAAGAATCGCCCCACTCCATAGACCAACTCTACAAAGCCCTTTGTCTATTGCAGTACTTCCAAAATGCATAGGCGATTTTATATTTCCATCTTACTTCTGTTCGCATGCCGAGCCACTCGTTCTATTGCGGTCGCTCTCGCTTACGCTTTTCGAACACCACTCATACATACACACTCTCACGCATACCATCATTCCTACAAATATCAGTGTGAGGCCCGAACGCGTACAATGTTTAACGTTTCTCGTTCGCCAGCTCCTTGCCTCGCCTCGTCCCTCGTCGTCGATTGTGGCCTTCTCGTAGTGCGTAGTCTTTGCTGGACTGCATATTCTGTAATTGAATATAATTTTTACGCAGCATTTGCCCTTTTTATATCGTTGTGCAGCTCTTGGAGGTCGCATTTGTCATTATCCTCGCAATACACGATTCGGGGAAAATAGGGACTGAATCCCACGTCACAATATATTTCATCGAAACCCGCCTTAATGATTTTTTTTTCTTTTGGTTTGCAAATGGCGGACAGTCTGTGTGACAGGTCGTCACAAGGGGCTCAAATGTTTACAAAATGATAAAAAAAAATTCCCTGAAAATTGGAGATTTTAATATTCACTGTGAAATAGTGCGCATTGCAACCAAAGTTTCTTATGGAAATAACATGGGAAAAATTTCTTTCGTTCTTCAGAATTTTATAACTGAAAGACAAATCAATTAAAAATTTTGACAAATACATATTCTTATGCAAAATCGAACGCTCTACAAAAAAGGTCTCTTATAATTTGTCGCTAAGTCTATCGGTTCAAAAGTTATTCGAGCTCAAAGTTTAATTTTCATATTATCATCAATATTATCAAGTATATTTATAAAATGAACATTTGTAATATGAAATATATTACATTTTTATCATAAGTTATTTTATCTATGATCAATTTATGCAAGTATAATGTAATGATAATACATCAAAACGTGGTTCACTTGTCCTCTGGCATCTGAAGTCCCAAACAATGATTTATTATTTATAAAAAATCTGATTGATTATGAATCGACGGATGCTAAAATATCCCAAGTGGCATTAAAAAAGTTTAGCAAGCACTTGTGGTATTTAAACACGGAATCAGCAGCTATGGCGTTCTTTGATGAAAAAGTGACAATAAATAACAAAAAGCAAATGGCGGTTATCTTAAAAAGTATTAACAAAAGTCAAAAAAAAAAAAACGGTTTGAAATAAATACAGATTTTTTAAGTTTAAATCCGTCTCAATGGCATAGAAATGACGATTTCAGCAAGGGTTATTAATGTTGGTGAGAAATCCAAAAGTAGTTAATGAAATAGACGAGCGTGCAGTTAAACTAGTTGAAGATTTTAATGGTATATGAAGTAAAAATCTAGAGCAGCAGCAATTTATAATTCAATTTTTAGCAGAATACAAGCAATATTATGATGACAGTCGGGAAAGTTCGATGGTTGAAAATATGAAACTTGATTAAAGTTAAGTATTCAAATGAAGTATTCCACCGGTAATTTTGTATTCTTCAATATTAAAAAAATTGCAAGTTGTTTAATCGACGAAACATATATCTTGATTTCAATCCCAAAAAAAAACATTATACTTGCATAAATTGATCATAGATAAAATGACTTACAAAAAAAATGTAATATAAGTATTTCATATTACAAATGTTTAGACTTCCGGTTCTGGACGCGTGCGTGAGAGTCGTGTTGTATGTAAGGAGCGTGTTTGGATAATTGTTTTGGGTGTTTGAAATAGCGGTGTGTGGTAGATTTTGGTGGAGTGTGTGGAGGGGGAGGAGAGTAGTGCGCTGCAGTTATAGAAAGGTGGAGGCTGAATGATCCCGGCGGGAAAAAGAAGGTAAAAGGTAGATTTGAGGTTAGGTGTGTTGGTGGAGCGGGATTGGTGAGGAAGAAGGGGGCAGGCTGGCGGTAGAAGGGAGAGCTGGAGTGGGGTCTCGGAAGTTAGGGAGTTGAGGTAAGGGGAAAGAACCGGTGGCAGGCGGGAATAATGTGAAATTTTGAATTTTTGTGCGAAGTAGAGGTAGCGGGAACTTTTGAATTTTTGAATTGTGTATTAGTGTAAGTATAGGCTTTTGGGTAGATATTTTGATTCTTTTGATTCTTATTCATGTTTTATTCGTGTGGTGGAAGTGATATAAGCTTGAAGGAGACTTGTAGGTCGAGGGCGGTGGAAGGTAAGGATGGCGGCGGCAGGGGGAGAGGTGAAGGAGCAGGAGCAGTTGGGGGAAAAACGGCAAGGAGGATGAAAAAGGAGAGGAAGGCCGACGAATGCTGAGTTGCGGTTGCGCGATAGTTTGGGGGCGTTAGGGGAAAGGACGGGGAACCTCGAAAACTTATGGAGCAAGAGA
The DNA here is from genome assembly GCA_030347275.1 of Microctonus aethiopoides. Taxonomy (NCBI): domain Eukaryota; kingdom Metazoa; phylum Arthropoda; class Insecta; order Hymenoptera; family Braconidae; genus Microctonus; species Microctonus aethiopoides. The sequence goes on along the minus strand of JAQQBS010001426.1, from coordinate 434 downwards.
AGAAGGGAGTTGGGAGAGGAAGGGGAGGAAGGGAGAATGCAGAAGCGTAGTGCTTTGGGCGTGGGGCGAACGGCGGGGAGTGGGGAGGGAAGGGTGGAATTTTTATTAATGGAGTTGATGAGGGAAATAAGGGAAATAAGCGATGAGATGGCGAAGGATAGGGAGGGAGGAGGGAAGAGAATGCAAAATTGGAGAAGAAGCTTGAGGAGGAAAAAGCGGGGAGATCCAGGTTGGAAATGATGGAGGAGAGAGGCGGAAAGGTGGATAAGGAGCTGCAGAGAATAGGAGACGCAGTCGCGGAGAGGGTTATGGTGTCAGGGCAAGGGAGGACACTGGTAGGGGAGGAAGAGTAAAGACTGAGGTGGTTGGAGTTAAAACAGGATATGGTGGAGACGGAAAGGAAAAGAGAGAATGTTCTGATTAGGGGGGTGAAG
>JAQQBS010000001.1:27124738-27168289 GCA_030347275.1 Microctonus aethiopoides | reverse complement strand
TTTTTAGACGATTCTCTAGTGTCAGATAGTCCTGGAGCTCATTCACACTATTGTACGACGTTTTCAGACGGTTCTCTAATGCCAGAGAATCCTGGGAGCACATTCGTACTATAGTATGACATTTTTATAACGATTCTCTGAAACCAAAGAGTCCAACAAACTCATTCGTACTATAGTACGACGTTTTTAAACTATTTTTTAGTACCAGAGAGTCCTCGGAATTCATTCATACTCTAGTACGACGTTCTTAGACGGTTCTGTGGTGGTGTCGAGAAACTCATTCGTACTATAGTACGATGTTTTTAAACACTTTTCCGCTATGGAAGAGTCCGAGAAGCCCCATTCGTACTATTGTACTACGTTTTTATACTATTTTTCAGTACCGGAGAGTTCTGGGAACGCATTCATACTATTGTACGACGTTTTCAAACAATTCTCTACAGCTGAAATGTCCTAACCTCATGCAGTATCGGAAACGCATGGGGGGGCTTGTCCTACATCTGTACGGAAAGACAAGTGTACGGCTGGAAGATGCAAATTCATACTATAATATGACGTTTCTAAAAGTGTGTCCCGATGTAATTATCCCGGAAAACTCATCCGTACTATAATATAACGTTCCTAATGTCCAGATATAATCTTCAAAAACCCCATTCAGACTATAGTGCAGTGACGTTTCTGAGGGTGTGTCACGATGTCCCTGCGTTATACTCATTTTAATCAGAATCCATTCGTACTATTGTACAATGTTCTTAAACGCGGTTCTCTAGTGCAGATACATCCTCAAACCCCTTTTATACTTTATTACAGAGCCTTTACATTCTTCTCCTCTCTACTGCCACCAAGTCATCGATGCTTTTTCGTACTGTTATAGAACGTTTTCAATTTTCATACGGTTATCCAGACCCAGAGAGCCCTGGGAGCTCGTTCGTACTATTGTACAACGTTTTTAGACGGTTTTCTGATACCGGAGAGCCCCAGGAGCTCATTCGTACTATAATGTGGCGTTCCCAGACAATACTAGTTGGTTGTTTCTGTGGTACGGATGAAGAGGCCCGGGATTTTTCGTACTATTGTACGGCAGTACAACAACAACACTACTCTTCAGATCTCTCTACTTTTCATGTGAATTACATGAAAAATCAGAAGTAAGAATTTGAGGAGTGGAGGTGCGAAAGTAGAGTAGAGGTATTCGGGAATATATTAATTTCACAGTAATAACATGAGTTTAGTCTTAGGCTGGAATCTTGAAAAGTAAAGATCTGAAGAGTAGTATTGTTGTTGTTGTTGTACTGCCCTATTGTACGACGTTTTCAAACGATTCTCTAGTGCTGAAATGTCCTATCCTCAAGTGCCAAAAAGGCATGGAAACTCTTTCGTACTATAGTACAATGGTTTTTAAGAAGTTCACTAGTGCAGATGTATCCTGAGTACACTTTCGTACTACTATACACTACAGTTTTTAAACAGTTCCCTGATATAGGTGAATCCTAAGCACTCTCTTCTTCTCAATACCACTGTAGAGCGGTTTTCGGAGAGTTTTCTGGTGCAGATGTATCCTGGGAGAGATCATTTGTACTAAAGTACACCTGCAGTTTATGGGGAGAGTGGTTTTTCTCTAGAGCGGGGTAAATCTTGAAAGTTCTTTCGTGCTATTCAACGACATATTTTAGGAAGTTCTCCGGTGGAGATGATGCATCCTAAAACCTCTTTCATACTATAGTACAATAGTTCTTAGAAGGTTTTCTGATGCAGGTGTGTAAGCTTGCACGTTTAAAAAAAATAATCATAAGTCGTATACACAAACGCGCACATCAGTTGGTGTTTTAAAATAATCTTGTTTATTCTATTATAGCTTATTAATACGTATATGTATGTATACATATTGTTTCCATAGTTACGTGAGACCCACTACACAAGCCGTGGAACAGTTTTCAAAGCACGGATACGTGTTATATGTACTCTAGCGATTCCGAGCAAGCAAATACAGTATAATTATTTGTGTACTATGAATAATAATAATATAATTGGTAATGGTTCTGTACCACAAGAATTCCCACATGGGCATCGACTCGAGCGATTTGGCGACAAACCAAAAAAAGGTATATGTGTACTTCGGTTAAAAAATAACATATTTGTAACATCGAGATAACATTGAGGTCAATACCAGTACAGCAACACTAAATACTCTTCAGATCTCTACTATTCATGTGAATTACATGAAAAATCAGAAGTAAGAATTTGGGGAGTGGAGGTATTTGGGAGTATATTGATTTCAAAGTAATAATATAATAAGTTTAGACTTAGGCTGGAATCTTGAAAAGTAGAGATCTGAAGAGAATATAGTGTTGTTATACTACCGAGGTCAATTATATAATCAATAAAATTTATCAAACAAATAATTCTTCATATCAATATAGTAATATATTATATTGACATAATTAATCATCATCAAATATTTATTTGCAATATATTTTCATTACTGTGTATACTATTATAAATGATGATACGATACATGCATCGCAATATTTGTTAACATTAGTTGCAGATATACAAGCAATTGAGCGTTGTAATTGGCTACTCCATAGACATTACACTCGTCACGAGTATAAAATAACCAATAATTTGATTGACTTTGAACTGAAAATTTCAAATGGTCACAATGAATATGCCAATTATTTGAAAGTAAGTCAATACAGGTTGTGAAATTAATTCAAAGCAAAGATTTATATGTGCATTTCGAAATTGAAGCTAATTACAAAATATTATATATATACATATATATATGTACATATACATGTATATTTCGCCTAATAGCCGATATTTATGATTTAATTCATGTAAATGTATAGGGTTTGATACTCAGAAGGGAAGGCAGAATTCAAGAATCACTGGATTGTTTCAGAGACAGTTGTTCTGTTAATTGTACAAATGTGTATCATATCAAACAAATCGCAAAATCATTGTTGGTTACTATATTTTACATTATTGTTAAAATAAGTTTATAATTCGATACATGTATATTCTGGTGTAATCTGAATCATTGTTAGGTTTCTTCTAGGAGATCACAAACGCGCAGTTGACGCGTATTCAGAAGCTGGAAAAATGTTAAATTCAAATGATTGGGAGATACATCATTGTCTGGGTGAATGAGTGGTTTTATATAAATTTATCAGATTATCTTATCATGATGGAAAATTTTTATTATACTTTCATTAAAGGAGAATGTTATTTGGCATCACAACGTTCAGAGCAAGCAATGCAGGAATCATCTAAGGCCGTTGAGCTGACAAATGATAAAATTGCTCATATTGCATTGGCCAAACTGGCCATATCGGACAATAAAATTGATCAAGCAATACAGGCTTACAAACATATTATCCAGTAAGTATCTGTCTAGTAATCAATGAACTGAATTGTAAAATATATATTTACATCATATATTAAAAATATAAATTTCATTAAATAGAGTTAAATACATTTTTCGATTTTAACTTTCTTCAAGGTATTGTGGTGATAATGTTGAAGCAGTAATACAATTAGGATTTGTCTATTTACAACAAAATGATATTTCACGTGCTTTCCAAGCATTCGGAACAGTTTTGGCGCAATCACCTGGCAATGTTGAAGCAATATTTCCCATGGCTTATATTATCCAGGTTTATTGCATTATAACTTATCATTGAAAAAATTCTATATCATATAAAAATAGTTATCAATATTGTACTTCAATAACTAATTTTAACACTATAGAATCATCAAGAATATGATGTAGCGTTATCCAAATACAAGGGTACAACACAAGCTCTTTCCGAGTCCTGGCAACTGTGGAACAACATTGGAATGTGCTTCTGTGGAAAACATAAGTTTGTTGCTGTTAGTGAAATAATTTTTCTATTTTCAATCTATCGTTTGTATTATTGGCTGATGAATATATTTTTCTAAACATGTCTTTATAGGCAATAACTTGTCTTAAGCGAGCACATTATTTAAATCCGATGGCTTGGCAACCCATATATAATTTAGGTCGTGTTCTCCTAATGACAGGGCAGTCTGCATCTGCAGCAATTCATTTATGCGCGGCTATTGCTGCTACTTCTCAAAATTCCATACCATATTTACTCCTTGGTTGTAAGTGGCACGGCTCATATATACGTATACAATACCTATCATGATGTACTGATTTCTCATAAAAATGTTTCATTTTGCTTTGGTGCAACTTTGATTTTCAGTGGCGCTCAAGAAGTTGAATGACATCCAAGGTGCTGAACAAGCTTTGTTTAAAGCACACTCATTGACACCACGTGAGCCAATAGTACTCATAAATTATGCGATTGTTCTTCAAATACAAAATAAAGCAGTACGTGTAGCTGAAATTATATCTGATTTGAATGATATATGTACAACTATGAATGTTGAGTTGCAGGTGAGTTTCATTATTATATTTCGTAATTTTATGTAAAAAAAAAAAAGCAGTTTAAAAAAATTATTGTCCAACAAGCTGATTTTTTGTATATAGAACTATATTTTATTGTTATTGATGAAGATGTTAAATATTCAATAGATATATTGATGTTCTCTTTGAGAAATATAAAAGATTAAACGTGAAAAAAGTGTAGTTCATCAATAATATGCAGAATTGTACAAATCAATGCATTTAAATTGTATCATATCAACATTATTAAAAATACCAAAAAATTGCTACATACTTTTTTTAATAGACAATTGAAAGACCTACATTTTTCATAATGATCATTTTTACACTACTTAATCAATAACAATAAAGTTGTTATAGCGAAAGAGTAATGTTTTTTTTATTTTTTATATCCTTTGACATGAATATTAAATCGCATTGAACTTTTCACATCTTTTTTTCAATATCAAGTCGGAATATTCTTAATTCAAAAAATCAGATTGACAAAAATCCTAAAATAATCATACCATCATTTCGCAGTCTATTTGATGTACACAATGATACAATAGCCATGTATATATATAGTAGTCAATTATTTTTTTTCAGATAATTCAAGCTGCACAACGAATTTCTCGAAAAATCAATCAAATTGTTAATATATAACATTACTGTATTATACATATATATACCTTCATTTTTCATGTAGTTACCAACTACCATACATGTATGAAATATGAAAACAATAATAAATACATTACAGTCAATCCATATATAATTCCATGTTTACTTGATGTATTAATAGGTGAAATAAACAATTTATATGACGTATGTTATTAACATGCCTGTTACCAAATTTAGTAATTCCCACCATGGGCGCCGGCAGGGCGTGACAGGGGGTGCACGCTTGCACCCCCCTGGAGAAAGTCCTGTCGGCGCCCATGATTCCCACAGTAATTTGGTGGTTCCAATTAAATTAAGGAAATATGTTTACACAGAAATTTCGTATGTTTGTGTTATACACGATTTTTGTTTGCTTACCATATATAGTTCGACATCTATTTGCTGGCATATACATTGTGAGGAAAATATTTCAATACATTTCAGATTCTCGTTTGTGTGAAAATCAACTATAAGATATATGGATATTATATAAATTTTTTGGCTGATATAAATTCATATGAATAATGGGATATCGTGTTACTACGTCTGCTAATCTAATTATTTTATTTGTGTTGGCAACAATTGTTATCACATTAGAAGTGAGAAATACAAAGCAAGTAACAGATCGGTTCAGTTTTTATTTCATGTCTGACAATCATGAACGGAACTTGGTGGCTCATTATTGGAGTAAAATACTTTGTCATATGAGAGAACGACATACTATCGTATTTTTGGATGGATATTTCTCTGTTGAAGCACATTCTACTCAAGATTTTTTCAATAAATTCACAAACCATTTGTATAATACGCAACTAGAGTGTATCAATGCGATATCAATAAATTCATACGACATTCAGCATCTATCATCAATCAATGATGCAAATTTATCATGGTTAAGTGAGTCGAGCAGATGCTTTACCTCATCCGATTTAATAACTCAATCACCCGCTCATGAAAAATCATTTTTTTTCAATAATCCATTAAAGGCCCGAGTGATTATCTCAAGTATTGAGTCAATTGATTTACTTATTAGATATGAATATGTCTTATGGGATCGCAGCGAGTACGTCGTGTTGTTAATAATACTCGAAAATAATCATGAAATGATAAATAATTGTAATAACAAAAGCATGAATAAAATGATTAGCAAAATTTTAATCCATATTTTCGAAATTTTATGGAATAAAAATGGTGCTCACAATGTTTTCATTGGTTTCCCATTATTGACTCTTCATAAACCAAAATTTTGGACTTATGATCCGTTTCATCAAAATAACAATAGCCAACACTCGGGTAAAATAATTGAAAGTGATCCAATGACATCGCCAATCTTCAAACGCCTCCAAAATTTACATGGTTACAAAATGAACATTGGTTTATTTGAGTCAAAATTAACTGCAGAAATTCGTGCAGATAAATATCATACCAAGAATTATTACCACTGTCAATATAGTCCATTAGTTATTGAAGATTTTCACGGTGTGGATGGATATTTAGCACAAACGATGTCCAATTATCTTAATTTTTCCGTCAACATTATTCCACCATCGGCACAAATAAAATATGGTTATGTGAATAATGGCACACCAGTCGGTACTCTAGGTTGGATATTACTATTTTTTTTCAATATTTTTATATTTCTCAGCGCACATATGAACATAAAATGTTGAATACATACAAATTTTTTACAGGTGATGTAGCATATCATCGTATTCATGCCAGTTTCAACTCGCAGTACGTAAAAAAATACATAGCCGGAAATCAAAAATTTAAAACATCTTTGGATGTTGAATTCACTGTTCCTGTTGACTGGGATCGTGTATGTATTATTGTGCCTTCATCTGAAGAAATACCCAGGTGGTTAAGAACATTTTTTTACTTCCATCCTGCTATATGGCTATGCCTGCTAGTTGCCGTTATTCTTGCAACTATTGTTTGGCACTTATTTCGTAATTATCATCATTCGGCGTCCAATGACTATTCTAAATATGACAAGAATTATTTAGCAGTATTTATAGATACATTCATGTTATTAGTTGGTGCGCCAATGCGTACAATAAAAGTTTCAGGCGAACGAATTCTTATTGGAGGACTTGCTCTTTTGGGATTAACTATTATGGGTGCATTTACCGGCACATTGTACCATAGCTTTACAAATGAAATTTTTTATCGCCCAATCGAAACTCTTGAGGAATTGGACGCATCAGGATTGACTATCGCAACATCATCACCAAATCTCGGCGATATATTTGGCCCAAATAATCATCCTGAGAAATCATCAACATTATCGCGGCTTGCAAATAAAATAAAAAATGTTGAAAATGATAATATATCGACAATTGAAAAAACAGCATTTAGAAGAAACGTTGCAGCCATATATCGCGAAGATGTATTTCTCATCGAGCAACATCGTTACGTTAATTTCAAAGGCAGAAGTTTAGTACATCTTGTTCCCGATTGTCCACAGTCATATTATCTTGCTTATCTTATGCCTGCTAACTCAATCTTTTTGGACCGCTTCAATTATATTATTACTGCCCTAAGAGAGGCCGGTATAATACACTTTTGGAATGATAATACAATACAGCATTCGATTAACAGTAAAATAGTATCAGCAAAATCTAGAAAAGATCAAACACTAGAGGATCCAAAACCTTTTTCAGTTCACGACATGCAAACGTGCTTTTTGGTATTGGCAATTGGTCTCGTTGTTTCATTTATTGTTTTTATCATCGAGTGGATGAATATTATATCAATAAAATACGGGATTCAATTGAAATGTCGTAATAGTTCATCTTCATAATTATAAATATAATTCTGTATTATTATACCCATGTATATTAGCTGTATTTTTAATTAATAAAATGTTAGTCTATCATTTCTGCGTTCTATATATTGTGCATGCAATATTCATACGAATATTATTGCATTAAAAGATCGAGTTCAAGTCTATATATTGTTATTTTTAGATTCACTGAAAATACTCGAGTTAATGCACTCAACAACGCAGAATACATCCAAGTACGTTCGTTATATGCTGTCGACACCGCAACACTAGTGAATATTTTTTTGTTATACACATATATACATAAATATTGATATTGAGTGTATCAAGATACTACCATGATTTATTTAAGGTTTATTTCAAGATTATTAATAATTTCATTTGCTCTTTTTATTGGTGAGTTCATCAATTAATACATGTATGGTGTAACTGTGTGTTATGATGAGTGATTTAGTACATAGTCATTATTTGATGAAAATTTCAATTTTCAGATATTCCGCTAGTTATTAGCAGTTTATCACAAACTTAGTAAGCTCTTTTCTATACATTAATAATACCTACATATCGCCATATATTTTACTGTGTAAATTGATTTATATAATATATGCAATGATATTTTAATTAATTTCTAGTGATGAATTTCACAATCCGATACATGGATATGATTTGAATAAAGGACCAGTTATATATGAAGCCTATTATCCTGATGAGAATTTGAAACAAAAAAAAAATTTATTTTACCATGAACCCATTATCCGAAATTCTTGGCAAAATCATTATAATACTCGTCAATCACCTACATCACGCGTTAATACCCGAAATCCAGCTGTTAATTTGATTCCATTGTCAAATTTATATCAATCTGAAAATAACCATGTGATTGATGACAAATATTTTCATGGTATTGGAAGCTCTATTCAAGATTACAATACTGCTTTAGAGATAAATTACAATAGACGTGTTGACAATGCTCGGCGACATTCAGTAGACAATATTGGCCAAAAAATCAGTAATCCTGTTGATGATTCAGAACTCTCAAAAAATTTGCGTGATCAGGATCGCCTTGTGGCAAAAACATACATCGAATACTGGAAGTTAGCCAATGCTCTAGCTCATTCCGACACTTATAATACAGTACCACAATTATTTACTGCTCAATTAAATCCACGTAAACAGCCAATTTTAGATACTTCAACTCAGGAAAATATATTCCAGCCACGGCCACAAATTATCAATTACAGATTCAGTTTACCAATAGAACCACGTTTACAAACTGATAAATTGCATTTTCCAATAGAAATTTATGAGAATGATTCGGCTGGTATTATAATAAATAAACAAAGTAATGGATTACTTTTAAATGAAGAACCTCAAATTGAATCTATTAAAGTGGAAGGAAAACGTACTCACAAAGTTCGGCATCATCATGGTGAGAAGAGCCAACAAATCTCTTAATCAATATTGATAAATATTTTTACATATACAAATATACGTATAAATTGAGTTAATTTTCATTTGATCACATTATATCTTTGAATATAATATTAGAGTTACATCAATAACTTATCGATTATTTAAATGAGTGATTTTTCCCCCCGATACATTTTCATATTGATTTCATTTTTTTTATATATTAATAAAAGATATGAAATTAGTCTTACAATAAATGATGGTATCAAAGTACAATTAAAAACAAATTCATTGTCTTCAATCTGTTGTGCACCCATCTAATATCATACCCGATATAGTACTAAATACAATTCATACATTACTTTAAATATTTTCAAAAGAGACTTGGAAAATAATTTTATTTATTAAATGTACATGTATTGATCTTTTTGTTACCTTTTTTTCCTTTTTTCTTTTATAAATCATGCTGCTTTTAATGAAATATGAATACATAAAGCGTCAAATAAGATGACAATTATACCAATGTATTGGTAAGCATATAATATTTAATATTTGCTCATACACTGTCGAATACAACAAGTGCAATATACTATAATAATCAACTAGAGTTGACTGTTGCATTATTTTTTTTTTTTTTTTTTGCCATCTAAACAAACACCGATGTTCCGAGATAAATGTTGCTATTGGCAAAATTCGAATGATGACCAAACAAATGATATAAATGCACATAAATCAATCAACTGTAAACGAATTAACATCGCCATCAATCATATGTCATTTGTTTCGGAGGTTTAATTTCAATTTTCAATCAGCAATTGTTTAAAATGCCTAAATTCTGTTAGAACACAACTTTATCCGGTGAATAATCCCAGTTTTTCTAGTTTAAATTACGAGTGGAATTCATGTTCTACTCTTTTTTATAAAAACCGAGCATGAATTTATGTTTATGAATAATTTGTAAAAATGATAATGATGGTGATTATTAATGGCACTGAATGAATAAGAATAAATAAACGGTATTATGTCAAGTTTGTTGTGCAATTGAATAGGAATTTTTCACTTGGTAACTTGAATGCAATCATGAAACGGAAAATTACGGCATTGTAATTTCGATTTTTTCTCCATCTTGTAAGTATTTTTTGATCAAATGCCACTAGCGCAAATAAGTTTCTTGGCATAAATATGTATTAAAGGAATGCATACGTGATTCATATGGTTTTCCTAAACTGGATAAACGTCTATCGCTCACGCTAAATTCAAATGGTTTTAATGTGTATCTTGCATATTATATTGTTTTAATTCTTCAAGAATAAATTCACGCAGTTGGTTATATGCTTGTTCAACGTCATCGTTAATTATTGTTAAATGAAAATTACCGGGCTCCTCACCTGAAATTATATCATTATTATTGATTCCGTACATTCAACAGAATCGAATCTCCATAGCCAGAAATCAATGAAAAATTTACCGTATTCAATTTCTTGTACAGCAATAGCCAATCGTCGGCGTAACGATTCTTGCGTTTCAGTATTTCTTGCCTTCAAACGTTTTTCCAACTGTTGAATTGACGGTGGCTTTATGAAAACCAACAAAGGATCAAGCGTTGTACGCTTAATTTGTTTTACACCTTCTATTTCAATATCTAACACACACATTCTTCCAGAATTCATAACATTTTCAACTGCTTGCTTGCTAAACTCAAGTATTGCACATGATAAACAACTCAAATATATTTGTCACACATGTTTAGATATAATATAATGAAAGTTATAAAACATTTCCTTGTAAATACCTTGTACCATACATGTTATTGTTGAAAGTAGCGGTTTCAATGAATTCACCCTTACTTATTCCATCTTGCATTTTTTCTTTTGTTGTAAAATAATAATGTTTTCCATGTTCTTCACCTGGTCTTGGTGCTCTAGTGGTATGTGAAATTGAAAATCCAAATGTATTAGGAAATTCATTGCACATACGTTGTATTAATGTACTCTTTCCAGATCCAGATGGGCCACATAAGACTAATGGTCTCGGGCCTCGCGTAAGCATATTGAAAAACGCTGCAATACATAAACATACGTGTATATATATATCAAGTTTAGCCCATTGAACAATATTTCAGAATATGCACTTCGGCTCATTAGGTGAATTAAGCTATCATCAAATTCATTTTTGATAATGTATTATTGATATTAATATTGAATACGATACAGTTAGTGGATAAAATTAAATTGGCATTGATAACGAGGTCATTCATACCTACTCTCAATGGTCGCAAGCTCAAAGCAATTGTCATTTTTCCTTATGATGGGTGCCTCACACGTTGAAAAAAATTTTTATATACTTGAATGGATAAAGTTATAAGTATAACGTACTTGGACAATAATAGAAACGCGCGCAAATGTTATATGATTATAAATAAAATAATAACATTAAAAATTCAATTTTCTAATGTATAATGGAAAAGTGAATGAAAAAAAATATGAATTGAGTTGTCAATTAAGAACGAATCGAAATATACATATATATTATTGCTAATTCATATATGTATTATAACTACATACATATCCAAACAGATATGTGAAAATAGCTATGAAAATTTTAGGTTATGAATTTCCTGGTGAAAATATTCTATTGAATCTACTGCGTTTCACCATTAATACTGTTTCACAAAATTTTATTAAATTTTATTCAACCTTCATATTGATTTTGTGAGATCAATGGGATTTTTTCACCAGAGGTATAACGAGTACAAGTAATAAATATTTCATAGAAATTGATTTGATATATCTGTAAAAAATTATGTTTGAAATATAAACAATTTTTATGAACAATATATACTTTTATTTAAAAATATATAGAATATCTAATGACGTTAATGATTTCTTACCTATTGAAAAATACCAAATATATTTGACGTACACAAAATACACTCAAATAATTGCGTACTCGAGGTTATATCTACAATAAAATTTTAATTATAAATTATGTACTTGAATTAAATACGAGTGTATACTGTATACTGTAATAATAAAAGTAAATGTACGTTTGGTACGGTGGGTCAAAAATCGAGATTTAAGATAATCGTGATTCGTGCACATGGCATGACGAAGAGAGAGAGAGAGAGAGAAGAAGCTGCTTAAAAACGCCAACCGCCAACGTTGTTGAAGTCGTTTGGGGATATTTCGAAAATCCCCATCGAAAAAAAGCGGGAATATAGATGCGCGCGCAATATGTTTCAATTACAATACATACTTTGGAGGTTTTGCGTATGTACATACGATAATATAAACTGTACTTAATAGATTAAGAATATCAAATAAATATCCTAGTGATAACTCAAAAAAAAATATGGGTCACCTCTCGAAAAACAAAAAGAATGATGTGAGTAAGCAAATATACCTAAGGAGTAATCAAACTCCAATATTCCCCGATTTTCAATGTTATTCGTTAATTATGAGCTATGGGTGGGGTGGGACACCTCTACTCCCACCTCCTTGAAATATCATATTTAAAAAAACCTAAAAAAAATAATTTAATTTTCTTGCTGTTCGAGCTGATGTTTGCTATCCCCCCTCACTCACGATATTCATCAAATAATCACCTCAACGTGAACGATTGCGCGTTATCCAGTTGTGCACATTTAGACTATATATATACACTGATGAGAATTGAAGTATGTACATTCGGTATATACAACTCGGTGCATATGTAAAAGTGCCGACAATACACGAAGCTTCTTTCACCAAACGATGACTGTATAACAACTTCCGTCGTATATTTCGCGCCAAAACCCATCGTGTTCAGTGTTATAGAAATAAGACATGCACGTTGTAATAAATAAATTTGAATTCTGAAATCTTAATTAATTTCTGAGTATCGTTATAGGCACAGAGTGTCAGTTCACTGTTAGATATATATTATCGAACCAAAACTCAGAAAGATTGGTTGAGGGTACAATTTCTAACCTCCAACCGGAGTAACAAAACCTAAAAAAAAAAAAAAAAAATAAGAAACTAAGCCAAACGAGGCTATACATACATGGTATTGATAATACAACAATCCAATTATTTGTAGCCAAAAACAATTTAATTACGATAATTTATCAAAATGGGATTGAAGGAGCTTGGAAAGCTGTATGTTGTGAAACGCGGTGAGTACTTATGTATTTTTCTGGTAAAAATCATATAAATAAAAATAATTATTATAGTAACATTAATGACATGATTTCATAATATAAATAATATAATTTTGATTTTAGATGGTAGAGAAGAAAAAGTTCAATATGACAAAATCACATCGAGAGTCATAAAATTATGTTACGGCTTGAATATGGAATACATTGATCCACCTGCGATTACTTACAAGGTTATGCAAGGAGTGTATCCTGGCGTAACAACAGTAGAGCTTGACAATTTAGCCGCGGAAACAGCTGCTACTATGACAACACATCACGCTGATTATGCTGTTTTAGCTGCTAGAATTGCTGTTTCTAATTTACATAAAGAGACAAAAAAAAATTTTAGTCAAGTCATGAATGATCTTTATAATGTAATTAATTCAGTAACTAAAAAACATACGCCAATGATTAGTAAATATCACAATGATATTATTCAAAAAAATGCAGAATTATTAGATTCCACCATCGTTTATAATCGAGATTACGAATATACTTATTTTGGATTCAAAACATTAGAAAAGAGTTATTTATTGAAAATAAATGGCAAAGTGGTTGAAAAACCACAGCACATGTTAATGCGTGTTGCTGTTGGAATTCATGAAAATGAAATGGATCGTGTGATTGAAACATATAACTATTTATCAGAAAAATTTTTCACCCATGCATCACCAACATTGTTCTCAGCATGCACCAACAAGCAACAAATGTCAAGTTGCTTTTTATTAACAATGAATGATGACAGTATGGAGGGTATATACGACACCTTAAAGAGATGTGCAGTGATAAGTAAAACTGCTGGTGGTATTGGCCTGAGTGTTCATTGTATAAGAGCAAAAGGTACAAGAATACGAGGTACATGTGGTGTATCAAGTGGTCTCCTTCCCATGCTGCGTGTTTTCAATAATACTGCAAGATATGTTGATCAAGGTGGAAATAAAAGACCCGGTGCTTTTGCTATTTATTTAGAGCCGTGGCATGCCGATATATTTGAATTTTTAGATTTGAAAAAAAACACCGGCAAAGAAGAATACCGAGCTCGTGATCTATTTTATGCTCTATGGATACCAGATTTATTCATGAAACGCACTCAAGAGAATGGTGTATGGAGTTTAATGTGTCCACATAAATCACCAGGTCTTGATGAATGCTGGGGCGATAAATTTGAACAACTTTACAATAAATATGAGAATGAAGGAAATTACGTGCGTCAAGTACAAGCACGTGAGTTATGGACGGCAATACTCAAATCACAAGTTGAAACAGGCACGCCCTTCATGTTATACAAAGATCATTGTAATAAAAAATCAAATCAACAACATTTAGGCACAATTAAAAGTAGCAATCTCTGTACAGAAATCGTTCAATATTCGAGTCCTGATGAGGTGGCCGTTTGTAATTTAGCGTCAATTGCCCTGAATATGTTTGTCGATAGTGATAAAAAAATTTATGATTTTGAAAAACTCAAATTAGTTACAAAAATTGTTACAAGAAATCTCGATAAAATAATTGATGTCAATTGTTATCCAATACCGGAAGCAAAACGCTCAAATAGCAGACATCGACCGATTGGTATTGGCGTTCAAGGTCTTGCCGATGCTTTTCTACTATTGCGCTATCCATTTGACAGTGACGAAGCTAAAAAGCTTAACATACAAATATTTGAAACTCTTTATTATGGTGCATTAGAGGCTAGCTGTGAATTAGCTCAAGAAAAAGGCACTTACGATAGCTATAAGGACTCTCCCATCAGTAAAGGCATTCTGCAATATGACTTGTGGAATGTTACACCGACTAATCTTTGGGATTGGGCTAAACTCAAGAATAATATCGTTCAATATGGTATCAGAAACTCACTGCTCATAGCACCAATGCCAACAGCATCAACCGCTCAAATTTTAGGCAATAATGAATCTACTGAACCATATACAACAAACGTTTACGCCCGCCGTGTATTATCTGGAGAGTTTCAAATTGTTAATCCCCATTTATTAAAAGATTTGACAGAACGCAACCTTTGGGATGAAGATATGAAAAATGAAATAATTGCTAATAATGGTTCAGTACAAAAAATCAATAGATTCCCTCAAGAATTAAAAGTTTTATATAAAACAGTTTGGGAAATACCACAGAAAACAATTATAAATATGGCTGCCGATCGTGGCCCATTTATTGATCAATCACAATCGCTCAATGTGTATATAGCACAACCAACCATTAATGTTTTAACATCAATGCATTTTTATACTTGGCAACTGGGATTAAAAACTGGGATGTATTATCTTCGCACTAAACCAGCAGCAAACGCCATTCAATTTACAGTTGATAAAAGAAGATTGCAAAATTTCATTTCAGATGAGCAGCAACAAAATAACGATAAAACAAACGAGAAAATGAATGACAAAAGCATCGCTATTTCCTGTTTTCGTGATAACGGAGATGAGTGCACAAGCTGCAGTGGATAAACCTTTAAATTCAAAATAATATAATGTCATTGTACATGTGGTATTCTAATGATTTTATTCGTCTAAAATATATTTTTTGGATGAGAAAAAAAGTAAAGTTTATTTATTTCTACAATATAATTCACACGTCCATTCATCTTTTTACATAAAATCAGTATTTTTGCAATTACAAATTCCAAATGTGAATTTAATGGTAGCCCTTATCGAAAAATACTAAGGATCATCAATGGAAAACGCAAAACTACTAATAAAAAATATTGAAAAATTAATGGATATCATAAATTTTTCATTAGCCATTTTTGGATTTCAATTAATTTTTATTAGTATTTTTCCATAATAGAGTTGATCGAGGTATATTTAATAATTAATGCAATACTCAAATGTCAAGCAGTGTGTAACAGTATTTATTTATGATTTTATTCCTTCTTAATTTCTCATTTTTTTCTGTTGCTCAATATTGTGGTAAATTTGAAATTTTATAGTCATCAAATTCATAAGTTGAACCGTGTAACTTTAAGAGAAGAATACAACATGAAAAAATATGAAAAAAAAAAAAAAAATTCATTAATATACAATATTTTCACATGCCAATGTTTCATTCACTTTGCCTATATGCGCCACCTAATATATTTCTCTTAATTTGTTTATTCATCATCTTCCACTTTCTGCTTCATTTACTCATCATTTTTTTTTCGTCTATTATTCACCAATTTCCCTCGCAGTTTTTGTTTCTCATCATTTGTTTTTTTTTCTCCTATTGATATTCAATAAATAATTTGTACTTGATCTTAGTGCAATTCCTTATTATAATGTTGACTTACGCTCTCATATAAGAGGAATCAAGACTATATGTCTACTATTGAGCGCTTTCACAATGTGTAAGCAAATTGTTTTCCAATGCCGACATGTTTTTGAATTTTATGGGTATGTCATTTGACAATAATAAAATATACTTTGTAAAAACAATGCAATTTACATGATAACTATGATCAAATATATGTTATTTATATCAACCGTAAATAAGTATTCAAGACAAATTATATTTCATAATACCATGTGAATAAAAAAAAATATATGAATACATATATAATTACGCGAACTATAAGAATGACCAAGGTGTTGGAACTCTCGATTGACTAACGTTTGATGAGCCTCCGCAGCATTTGCACAGAGCACATTGCTCTACTGAGATGTATGTTGTATTAACTTGTTACTCCTGATATTGTTGGTTGATTTCACGAAGAAGTTACATTACATTTCAAGTAAAATTCACTTATATCATTAATAATGCCTATTTATCATGCATGCATATTTATGCATTGTAAAGTAACTATTATCATAATATAAAATGAATAATGACTATAATCATCATTTATGATAATAATAATCAATTTATTATTGATCGTATAATTACACGCCCCCTATCTATCAATGTGTTGAAAATTTTTGCATATTCGTATAAAAAATGTGTAAGAAACAAAGGACTGTAAATTTTTATTTACTATTCTATATATATTTTTGTTCATGGATGCATGTTATTTTCGTTACCGAATACATATCTTCACGAATATTCATCGGATAATGAACACTCTAAATTTGACCACATAAATATTGATTCAATTGATAATGGTTCAGTAATAATGGTAGATTCATATAGAAATATCAAACGCATTTTTCATCAATAAATCATCATGTGAAATTTTTATTTTTATTTTCACATACCAAGAATTACGTCTTCTCATTGTAAACTAGCAATAGCGTAAGCCTTATTTATACATAAGAGACTAACATTGTTGTAGAAAAAAACAATTTACTTCAACATATTGTTTGTAATTTTTTTCTTTATTTTCTATAGTAATTTATTTATTGAATTTTTTTTCCTAATAAGATATATTCATAAAATCTTTCCATCTGACTCTCATATTCTCTTGATGTATTGGGAAGACATTATAATATAGTACTATCGATCATCACTTTAAAGTCCAGTGGGAAATACAACAAAATTATCTAAAACACACACACACACACACACATACTTTTTTTTGGACAAAAAAATTTCTTTCTTCTTATGTATCAAGTTGCTTGACTGTTTATTTTAAGATCTTCATATAGTGTCATCAAACAAGTGTTCCCAATAGCTAATAAGGAACATCAAGTCTAATATACTTATTGCATAGATTTATAATATTTATTCACATATGCATGCATGGTGTATATTGATCATTAGACCATGTATGTACATATATCATCGACAGAAAGAGTCTATTTCATGGTCTGTTCTTTCTGATGAGTGCGTATCATAAAACACGCATATAGTTGAATTTTCAGTCAAATTATACAATATTAGTTAGCAATCATTACGAATGAACCTATATAAATCTACTGTCAACAGATATATAACACTTGCACGTGAAGATAAATTAAGCTTGATTATTGCTATATAAAATGCAATAAATTTTTGATCAACCAATCAATTGAACCAATTGAATAAGCAAGCACACGAACTGAGACATGCTTAAAATCAATGATCATAAATTTACTTTATATCGCACCGCCAGCAGACGTAAGGAGGTATATAAACCAGACAAATATGCTCTTAATTGCTGTGATATTTCACGTTTAATGATGTTCGTATCAAGAAATCTATTCGGCCATATGAGGTGAAGTTTAATAAAATATTATTTTCATATCATTAAGTGACTGAATCATTCCCTTCCATGATAATTTCTCATTGACAAAATAAAGCTAAATATATATATGTACTCAGTATTTTAAATTGATTACTTTATAAAAAGATTTTACTTGAAATTTCGCATCTGAAAATTCAAGTTCCAAAGCATATATAAACATGAATGCAAGAATATAACATAATTCGATCATATTATTTAATAAGCTATACATGAATGACACTATTCCGAACGTCCAGGTTTCTTGATGCTGATATTATTTCTAGGAGCAAAGTTTTTAATGAAAGCGTAGGTGAAAAAACTCTCTATGTCATTTGAAATACAACATTTTTTGTTTTTGCCATCCGTATTTGATTGAAAATATTGAATAGACGTATCTACATAATAAATACACGGGCATTTTACTCTTTCAATAGTAAATTACAAAATTACAAAACTACAATGTAAAAGTTGATTCAATTGTTCAGTAAGCAGCTGTAGTAAAAACATTTCAAAAAATAATAATAAAATATAACAATGTATTATGTATTAACATAAAATAACAAACCTATTGAGTACCATTCAACTTCAATATTATTCAATCGGTGAAGATATATGTACCATATGATACAGCAATCATATCCTGGTATTAAACCGAAAAATGAAGAGAACAATAATCATAGATATAGGGAAATCGTTATTGTCCGCCAACGTCGTTATTATATTGTTGTAATTTAAAAAACCTCATTGATTTTCGAAAAAAAGAAAAAAGTGAAATAACATAATGCTAGTTTGTTAGGGGAACGATAAAAAACGCATACATTCATATCAATATTCATGATACTCTTATTGTAACGATCATACGTTCTGTTGTTGTACCATTTGATTATGTGAAATCGTATGCAGTATTATAAGCAATTCATAAGCTCATCAATTTTCAAGATTAACATCTGAATATTAAACAATTTATTCAATTTCAATAATAAATCAAATCCATACTATGCAATACACTTGACAATTGATATGAAACTTGAAGAAAGAAATTCGACAAATGCAATCAACGAATTATGTGTTCACAGATCATTTAGTATACACATAAATATATTATTACACGATTTGAAATCATTCTTTTTCGATAATCATAGTTACTTTCACTATTTTGACGCCATTTTTCTTCCTATTTAATACTAAATTTCCAAGAATATAAAATAAGTTTCATAGTAAATATCACATTGTGATAAGAACATACATGTAATAATGATATCCCACTGTTGTCCAAATCATTTGAATGCAACCGTGGCGATAAACTCAAATGGAATATATGTATATGTGTGTATGAGATATTTTGTGTGTATGTTTGTATAACCTAGGTCAGTCTCTTCGAGCTCGCAGAACGGTGAATAATTTTTTGAATATTCTTATGAAGAAAAAAGAGATATCAATCGCAACGTTGCACTGTTATAACTCGTGATTTTAATCTAATAATCACGCGGGTAACACATAGCAATCCCTGTATAATTATATACATACATTACAATTGTATCGCTAACTTCATCACACACAATTTATTTACACGTATTATTAAAAGTGTTCCAATATTAAATTTATAAAATGACATTCAAATAAAATAACAAAATTCATATCAATTTCAATCTCCAATATTCAATATGATTCCGTAGCGATCTTTGTGTCTGTCTGCTGACACTCTCCTATATTTCTTCATCTGTGCTCTATTCGCCTTCCTCTTCAAATTGCATATTTTCATCCTGTTTCATTTTCTTCTCAACCTTTTAAATTTCCATTTTCACTCTTCATTGTTGCATAACTTATATTTATGTCTGCTCGATGCGTACTTTTTTATTGAGGTTATGAATTTTATTTGGATTGTAGTTCAGTTTTATTGAGAATTTTTATATAATGATCAGTTTTTTGTTTCAAATATTCCTATAAACTATTTGATGATATTTTTAAATATTCACCAAGAGCAAATAACAGTCTTTATGCTCTTGATATTTGGCACTGATTGCATAATTTCATTTTTTTTCTTGGATAAAAATTATACATTAAATGTCCACGGAAAATAATTATCCAATACAAATAACAATCCGATTATACAAAAATTACATGTAAAATACCGAGCATGCACGATTGTTTTTTATCTTTTCATACATGATTTAATATATATATTATATGTATAAATACATCATACATACATACATACATACATACATACATACATACATACATACATACATACATACATACATACATACATGCATGCTTAAATGCATACAGCGATATACTGGTGAACATTGAATAACGTATATGATTTTTTTTCTTTGAAAATCATCAAAAAATGAAGAGAGAATATATCATACAGAGATCTCAATAGTTGGAAACATTTAATGTAATCAAAAAATTTTGCGTGCCAATCCTCTTCATCGACATAGCGTATGTATGCGACTTACACATAATCTTCATCACTTGGTGTATGTTGTATCAATCACATTTCCATATAAAAACTGAAGCATCATTATTTGTCATACTTCTTTCAGATCGAACGAATTGCATTTGACACTGAAATGAAACTGCGATAATTACACTCGTGAAAGACACCAAAAGTACGATGCATAATAAATGAACAGCTCACAAGTTTATTCATATTTTGTTTAGTATTTTGCCAGCCAGCAATTACTTCATATGCATGTACAGAATGCGCGCGCGCACGTGTGAACGTGTGTATGTATGTATGTATGTATGTATGTATGTATGTATGTATGTATGTATGTATGTATGTATGTATGTGGTGTAGTACAAATGGCCAGCATACAATTCAACAAAAATTTTGATCATCAAAAACAAATACTAATCGTTCATTAGGATCGATCAAAATGAAATTGAATCATACTATCAGACCATGGACCATTTATATTGAGGATGGATTGTGTCTTCTATTTGGAATAATTGAGATTAAAAAAAAGTATATCTGGGCTCATGAATTCATATTAGCTGAATGTTCAGCGAACCGCGATCCAGCTAATCACGATTGTTTGGCAACAATAACGCCCGGCCGTTGCTGTGCAGTCTGTTTTTGTGAATGAAATTGAAGAAAATTATTCACTTCAGCATGAAGCAATCGTTGCTTGGATGATGCAGTCACTGTTGAACTTGTTGATGTTTGTGCTGTTGTTATTATTGTTGTTGTTGTTGTTGTTGTCGTCGACGTTATCGTTGATTTGTTTGTTAATGCTAATGGTACGTCTTGTGCCGGTTCATCACTGAACAAATGATCACCTTCCAGATGTCTTATTGCCTCAACAATAGTCTCTAAATTTTGGCGAGACGTATTAGCCAAATACAGTCTCGCTTGTGGTGTGCCATCTTCAAGAGAGCTCGCTGGAGAAGGCAATCTGTTGTAAATAAATATGTATCATTGAATATTCATTCAATAATTTCGCAATGAAGGCATACCGTTATGGATAATAATGATATACATGTACATGTACATTAATAAAATAAATGAAATATCACAGTAGAATACAAACCTTTCAACTTCAACTTTGGGTTCAGCCTTCATTGCTGCTTCCAAAACACTCGGCAATCGTTGAGACTCAACGACAGGTGAAAAAGGTCTAGTGGGACTAGCCGGGATAAACTGTGTTGAGCTTGTTGAATTATTTAACTCATTGGGATAGCTTACACGTTGTGGTGAAAATGATTCCGTATTACTTTGTTCCTCAATCGTGGCAGTAAATATCTGATTATTGGCAGTAAAGGCGACAATTTTTGGAGAAGTCGCCCGAGATTCTTCCTCTTTAATTATTTCTTCTGTTATTATTTCAACAGGTCGAGGTGACAATGGCGGTGAGCTTGTATCGGGATTCGTTGTCTCAACTGTTTGAGTTGATCCTACAGCAGGAATCGACATAACTGACACAACCTGAAGAGTAGTTACAGAATTATCCTCCTCCTCCTCCTCTGCCTCTAACTCTGCTCCCGCCTCCTCGCCCTCCTCCTCCTCCTCGTCTTCTTCCTCTTCCGTTTCTTGTACCATTACATTATTTGTATGTTCTATTACCTGAACAAAACAAAATCAATAATGCTTTGAAAGTGATTTATCCATTACACATATACACATCAATCATTCAGCTTACTTCATGCGGTTGATAACCAACAAGCTGATTATCACGGAATCTCTCAGATGAATAATGTTGAACTGGAACAGCATGTAGTTGCTTCTCAAGATGTATCCTTTGCTGGCGTTCCAGTTCCAACTGTCGTCGTAGTTCCGCAACTTCACTATTAATGCTACCATTACTTATATTATTGCTTACTACAGAATGACCGTCTGTCGATACAGTAATAACGGATAATGGTTCTGGCGACATACTTCCAAGTCCTTCATCGGCACTCTCACTTATATGCATCGGTAAACTAACCACCACACCTGAAATAATTTTCATGAAATTGCAAATGAATTTATAGATTTTTTTTTTAAATAATAATTGAGTAAAAAATTTGAGAAAAGTATTACCTCGAGCTTCCGTTTTTCTTTTTTTCGTAGGTACATCCCCTCCTTCGTGCTGATTAACAAGTCTCTTGAGTTGACAATTTTGCGAGAGCAATTGTGTTTTTTCTTGTTCTAATTGATATATATATTCTGCTGTTTGCTGAAGAATCGCCGCCTAAAAGCATTAAAGACAACTGTTAATATCATTAAATAAGAAATAAAACATGGATCGTATATGCAATTATTTGTAATAAAACAATACCACATTTGTAATGATAAAGTAGAAGAGTTAATTTCTAGTAATATATATCGCATGAAACAAAATATCAAAAAAAAAATAAATGGAAAATAAAATACAGGGTTCCCAACATGTTTGATCTCCACCTGACACCAATTTTCTACTCTGTAAAGCAGGTGGTCAATAAATGACCACATGTCACACACATTACATGTTGACCCTTATCATAGTACACAATATATTATAAACAATATACATTATGTTCATATATATTATAGAAAAGGATTTGAAAACTTTTTTATTATTATTATTATTATAAAACTCATCCATAATTCAAGAGCAGACAATTATTGATGCATTATCCTTCCATAAAAAAATTTGGATGTACAATGGTTTCATCTTCTTACTTCATTATCTTTCTTCTCTTTAATGTTATACACGCAATAAAACTGCTCAATAATTATAATTATTTTATGAAATAATTATTCAACTAGGAAATTTAATCTAAATTTTATTGCAGTAATTATTTGAGATATAACAAATTACTAAACTCAATTTTGGAATCATAACTATGGCAAATTGAAAAGGTATCTTTCCTACTTATGTCAATTGAGAGAGTAGGTAATGGTCTGTGAAATTTTTTTGGGATTATTTGAAAAACGAAAATTTGTTGTTCTCAGTGCACACATTTTTAATACCTCTGAAAAAATTCAATTTATTCTATTGGACATTATGGCCATATAATTGGATTGAAATTCATGTGCTTGTATTAATTTGAAAGAAATTAGTGTTTATAACAGTTTTATTCCCATGGCCTCGTAAGCCCTTTAGCGACGAAGTTTGTTAGCTATTCGAGTTTTGCCCTTCTCTTCAGTATTTTCTCAACTTGCTTTCTTGCTCTATCCGTATATGCACATGATCTTTTTCACCGAAATTTACACCGAAATACTATAGCGTCCAATATATACTCGACTCGATTAAAGTTACAACGTACCCGGTGAATTTTTAGTAATGCTATTTCTTTATTTTATCATGGGGCTCAGACCAAGGTCACGTTCTCACATTATATATACCAGTTTCCATATCACTATAGTATTATTATACAATATCATATACAATCTCCAGCTAGTTCATGTAATATATTGAATGGCTATATATACCACTGAGTCGAAATTAATATCTACATATATACACATGAAGTTTTTCATTCCCCCTTTTTACGTTTTCTTCCATATAATTATATGTATATGCAATCGTAACGTAATAGCCCAATATTTTTCACCGCGGACTTCGACAAGTACATTATAATGAATAATACACATAGCCATCCATAATATATGTACAAAATTATTTCCAAGAATAAAACACTCTTGTTCTATATTATAAATCATTAAAATTCTTCAATAATTCATCTTTATAAGTAAATTCTATAATTAATAAATGGTTATGTAATGAAAAATAACCAGATACGCTATGGCCCGAATTCCGAGTGGAGTTTACAGTTTGGAAGGCTGACTCTGAATCAGTTCCCATTGGAAACTTCGAAGTTAACTGTAAATCGTGAAAAAGAAATATCAAACTTCAATCCCGCATCATACACAAGAAATAGAAATAAATCAATTGATGTGAATGAAAAAAAGATGTATTATACATTCCCGCATCGCATCTAATTATACTAGTCAACAACATTGGATAACATCGACCGTGATCCATCCGATCATTGACGTCAACCCACATATGTTGTGGCGTCATTAGATCAGCTGCTGTGTCCAGCTAGTTAATTCGCGATATACCACGCAAGAAGTAATGTAAACCGCGTAACTGGTTTCGACGCGTGACGTTTTTATAGTCAAATACCATTTGTTAACATTAATATTTGTTTTGCAGCTTAATATTGGTCCCTTTGTGCTTTATTTATTTCAAAAATAATTTAAAGAAATTAAATACATATATATACTGCAATTCAATGCAGATTAAATTGTTAAGATTTTCATCGTAACAGAAGCATAAAATAATCCAATCGAAAACCAAACTACTGATATCTATGAATATAAAGTACTTGATAACTATGAGTATTAAGTACGAAACAAGTTTCAATTCGTACGACACATCTACATATATTAGTGAAGATAAATACATATGTAAGCGCACACACATACGTATGTGTAATGCGGAAATCGTCTATCGTGAATACCTCCCACTATTAGCCTATTCCTGTTGTGGACATAAGTTTATTATATTTCACGTAATAGCTCACTGTATATGCCTATATACCCAGTCTATCCATCCCAATTGAACTTACATATACTATGCAGAAATTATATGCATGTATATAATATAAACATCTACCACCATTCGTTTATTCGTTACACGTATATAATGTATAAAATTTAATATTTGCTGCAGGTAAAACTTTGTACAAAATCGTCTAATATTTGGTATTATTTTATATCAAAACATGAAATATATAGAATTGTTCAATAAACTGTTTCTCCAAAAAGGTGTTTCCATTTTTTTATTTATGTAATTTTCGTTCCCCAAAGAATAAGAGAAGGTGGAAAATTTATGTACTAGCAATGTGCAAAATTATACCAGTACGATGACTGGCTCACCTTGATGCGGTCTTTCCTCTCACGTCTTGAAATGCAATGACGAGAAAGCTAAAGGACTAGTCGAAATCAATATACAGGGTGTTCGAAAAAGATGGGAACGGAGAAAAAACTCACAACATACGAATCAAATCGAAAAATCTGAAAATACGTCGTATCTAATATTTTTTGGAAATCTATTTTCTGCCACTACATTCGACCCCTTTACCCAGTGAATGGAGTGGCGGGCAACTTTGAAACTTTAAATGGGAACCCCAATTTTTTATTTTCTAATCTGATTCTGCGTAAGAAAATACGTAAATTTTGTTTGATTGTTTTATTTGATGCATGTTGCGAGATTTTTTCCGTTCCTATCTTTTTCGAACACCCAGTATAAGTTAGTGCAGTGCTGTATACTCGATGAATATAAGCGAAGAAAAAGAGCGCGTGGTGAAAAGAACTAAAAACCACGTGTAAAATGATGGAACTGAAAACAATATACTCTCAGGCTTTGAAACTCCTGTTCCACTTTCTTGCCATAGTAGCAGCACTAGTAGTAGTAATAGTGGAAGTAGTAGTAGTTGCAGTGGTAGTGACTAGTCTACTGCACTGCCATTACACACGCCCATAATGATCGGGTGACGCCAGTGATCGGGATGGCTAAGTTGAATTGTGTATAGGGTAAATGTGTGCTCTGCTGCGTCAATCTGCATTCCCTCTTTTTTACTTTACCTGTAGTATACGCTTACTATACGCTGTGCTTCACTGTACTGCACTACAGTGCACTGTAATACAACATCAGTGAAGATGATAGATGGTAGTAGCACGGTGTAATATACTCCCCCCTCCCATATTATCCCAACAACCAGTTTCCGCTCCACGCCCCTCCATATAGTATATGGCATATACATCGGCAAATTTAGTTGAACACATTTGCCTTATCTCATTTCATTCCCTTCCCTTGTCGGTTTGACGATCGCGTCTTCTTCCTCTTTCACGTTTTGCCACGTAGTCATGGTAACATTGATCGAGGGACAACGCCACCAAACAACTACACTACCACCTCCTTCTTGTCGTTCTCCCAATCAGCCGCTTTCAAAATAAAAAGAGACAACGATAGCACATATATCTCATTTACTATCGTACTCTTCATTATCCTCATTCGTTTCTTCGCCAATACAAGTTTGAAAGGGCAACAACGGTACCAAAATACTTATCTACAATATACAAACTCAAAAATGTATATATATTCATACTAAGTGGACAATTTCTTCATTTAGCTTGCAAATATATGTATGAGAAATAATTAATATAGCAATTATATATACTTTCCTTTTTTCAGTGAATTTCATTATCATAAATAAATTGATGATATATGGGGAATATATAAAAATTAGATACCTACACTTTTTGTACTTATTCCTGTATTTCCCAGTCATGATTAGACAAACAATTTTGCTCACATGCTATTTTATAACAATATACGGACAGTATTCATGTACATATATCAATCGCATGTAGTAAAATGGTTTTCCAACCCTACGATTGCCAGTTTTTTTTAGGCATATAGTATGATTACCCATTGAGTAACGATATAGATGAATTTACGATAATTGACTAAAATAGTATGAATGTATTGAAACCATTGAAAAAAACGAAGATAAGTGTACATTGGCATTCATCACCCGCCAGATTATCATGCAAGTGGATTCATCGAAAGGTAATTTAACTATATATGTAAGCTGAACAGGTATACATGTATGATCTGGTTAAAAGACGAAACATGTTCAGTTTGGAAAGGTTGGATTATTACAAAAAAAATCTGTATCAACCAAGTATGCGATACTTATAATCTAATATAGCCGCATGCACGTATATATTTACTTCATGTCTATGCATATATATATTAGGATGTTTCATTTTTAGGCGGTATTTTTTTTTTCGCTGCGCTCAAGGTATATCTGATAATTTATGAGAAAAAAAAAAAAATATTCCCGTTTGAAAAAAAATTCTAAGTTAATTAAAGACTTTCCTTATTCAAAAATTCGATTTCCCATATGAATAACACGAGAAAATTGTTTGTTTTTTTTTTGACTACAACTCGATTTTTCGGTAATCAAAAATTTTTTTTTAACTGGAATTTATTGATCTGACATTAATTATTATCTTACAATAAACTCTATAAAGCTCCTCCATTGTTAATTAAGCATTATAGTTTTTGTAGTAAGATAATAATAAATATTAGATCAATAAATTCCAGTTTGAGGAAAATTTGTTGTCAATTATATTCGACTTTCAGCTTTTCAGGTCTACAACTCGAAAACTGTTGGTCGCAGCGCATTTGCGGTGAAGAACTTTTTTGTAGCAAATTTAATGCCCTACAAAAGCTGTGAAGTCATTTTTTCCAAAAAAATTTTTTGATTACCGAAAAATCGAGTTGAAGTCGAAAAAAATAGTTTTCTCATGTTATTCATATGGGAAATCAAATTTTTGAATAAGGAAAGCCTCTTTTTAACTTAGAATTTTTTTTCAAACGGGAATATTTTTTTTTTTTTTTCATAAATTATCACATTTACCTTGAGCGTGGCGAAAGAAAAAATAGCGCCTAAAAATGAAACACCCTAATATATATAGATTTCACAGGTGTCTCGCGTAATTAAATACAAAAATAAATGTATAACATACATTCGTTTCAAATGACAAACTTGGGCGAATATTTTCATGACTAATATTTGCTCATGTTTATATACATACAATACGTGTGTTGAGATTTTGTACTGAATTAAATTTCGTATGTATAATATTTATCTAATATGTAAATTCAATTTCAATTTGTTTGTACATTCAAGTATTACTATTACTATCGCTATTATGATTATTATAATATTATTATTAATAATTAATTGAATAACTAATTATTGCATAGAGATTTTGGGCTATTTTATGTTTAATATAATTCTAATACACTTCTTATTGATTCAAGATAAGGAATAAATGTAAACTGTACCTTAGATAATTTTTCGCCTTCGTGATGCGGTAACAGCGTCCTAAGTGATTGGAAGCCAGCATTGATACTTTGCATACGACGACGCTCATTGCTATTAGCGATTTCTCGCCTCATACGCTTCTCTTGCTCCATGTGGCTTCTCGGAACGTTATTCACGTCGTTTGGATCACTATTTAATATGTTGTGATTGGCTAACCGATGTCTACCAGACGTCACAATGTTTTTATCCGACAGGTGTGATTCCTGCGTTGTATTGCCTTGGTCCTGTTGATTTTTATGATCGCCTGCTATCTCGACTATTGTTATCGCCGGTACTGAATACTCGTCTATAGTTTCAACACTGAAATACATTAAATCCCTTATAAATAAAATTAATTTAATAAAAAAATAATCTGAATATCATCAGATATAAAAATTTACTTTAACAAAGCTTTAAAAAGTATTATAATCTTCACTCATATGCAATACACGAATACATATATTATATAAATTTTTTAAACCAAATAAAAATATATAGATATAAAAGGTGAATTATGCAGAAGAAAATAATATATAATAATAATAGTTCAATTATCTGATTATATGTTGCCGATTACAGGAGTGCTAATCAAGATATACATATGAATGTTTGAAAAATGTGATGTAATAAAGAATATCGTAATACCAATGTAGAATTATTCCCAACACAATCCTCACGAACTTGATTATTTCATTCAGTCATTTAAATAATATCAATACCCGTGAAGAAAAAAAATCTCATCAACTATATATGCAATCAAGTGTTTATTCTGCAGCATGAGCGTAAACATAATGAAAAATAAACATTATTGTAAATAATAAAAATTGTCGATAATGAATACATAAAGCAGATTGTGTTACCGACCCATGTACAAAATTTATTGACAGACTAACTTCTATATTTATAAATAATACGGCAACACCGCACGTCGGATGTTATATTGAGTGCATTCCTGCAAGCACATACATCGGCGCGTAATACATAATAAACCTAGAGGTCGCATCTCGCTCTTTTGCTCGTCCACACTTCCAATCACTTGCTCTATCGCTCTCTGAGCCGTGTGAGTCACACCAACAGCTGATGGCTGGCGCCTCTCAGCTGGTTGTTACCGGTGTGTCTGTTTTGCGCACAAACGACACGACCCTCACTATCTCCATTCTTATATCAGCTGTTATATTACAGTATTATATTGTAGAGATACAAAATTATGCTATTATAATCTAATATTTAGAGCATTATGTTCGGATTTATTTAACCTTCCTTGATACTGACTGTGTTTTTTTAAAAAAAAAAAAAAAAAAAAACAAGAATCATATGAATATATACTTTCAATTTTTTAAGTTTATTATTGTATATAACTTAATAAAAAACAACGTATATGTACATATAAGTAAATAATTAGATGTGAAATTTTCGTGTTTAGTCAAGGAAAATAATACACTGTTAACTTTTAGGCGCAAAATGCCTCTATTCAATATAGCAATTTGCTAAGCATATCATCATACGTGTATAGACATTCATCTTGACCTTGAATTACTTTATGTATACCAGGACCAAATGCATAAGTTATAAATCATAACTATGAATAAAACAACATGTGCCCTGTGGATAATAACCGTACAGAATATGTCATTCTGCCTTTAGACTCGCAATATGTCTAATCATCGACAATACTCCAAAATATTTGTAATATTTCAACTGATAATATTTCAAATTGATAGAAAAATTCAATTTTATTGCATACTTAATAAGATACGCCATTAATAAGTATTATAATTCTGTAGCCAAGATACCATATAAAAAACTTCAAAAAATGCATGTACTAATTTAATTTAGAATAAAGCAAACACTCACAATACTTTATCAAATCATAAGCATGATGAACGAGTAATTTAACACACTCATGTGTATATACATGTTATGCAGGTAAACTTGGACGTTATTCGAATTATTATCGAATATTACAAAACAAAAGTGCACGATTGTATTATTAAGCATGTATATATGTATATACCCATACATACGTATATTCATATAGTTCAATGAAAAAATAAAATATTACTATATACCTTCGTACGTACAAATCTACGTTTCTCAACTGTCAATATAACCACTGAATTATTACGAGAACAAAACCTCATACATATAAACAAATATACATAGGTATAAATGCAATACAAAATCAATGAAAATAAATATCAAACCACATTCCAATAAAATGAATATATTATTTCAATGCAGAATTTTTTACTATGAAATTTTTTCAAACAAATGATATGAGTCCATAATGCGGGCAATTGTAAAATACATCCGCAATTTGGTAAATAAATTTATTTCATTCACGCACAAATACATTAATTAATTGTACTATATTTTTACTCATTTCTAAATTATTTACTCATCTTATACTCTATTGATATAGTCTCTGCTATAATATATCTAAATCGCAAGAAGAATGTTTAACCAGACGATGATGAATAAAATTAATAATAAAAGATATACATATATAAACAACTTGTCGAGTTGCGACGGTCATGCTCCAAGTTATTTATAGATGTTAATTATTGTGCAATAAACGCCATTTTACGTAACTTATATACGTAGATGTCAGTTGGTCACTTTGCTGTTTACAAATGACAACTTTCCTCGTGGCGATTTTTCTATGTATGTTCATTTTAAAATGCAAATAAATTTCTTCACATTAATTCACATTTTCAAAACAAAGATAAATAAAACCAAGCACATCTTAAACTTCTACAAAATTACAAATAAATTTTTGTGCATTATTACATTTCATATGGAGAAAAAAAATGATGATAATTTAGTCAAGTGTTTAAATTTGTAGAAAAAGCCAAATCATATTTCATTTTATGAAATAACAATGGCGAAAAGTTAATTTCTCACTTTATCTCAGAAGTTTCTTTTTGCTTGCAATATTATAGTACTTAATTTTTTTTTGTTTGAGAAGAATTATTAATGACAGATGAATATTAACAATAATATTTTAAAACTAGTCATTCAAAATACTAAACACAAAATGAACTTCCATAAAAATGAATAAATAAATATCATAAGAATAAAAAAAGAATTAAAATTTTCTTTAACAATAAAGTCATATAACTACATGTAAGCATAAAACGAATTTATAACCTCATAACATGATTGACAAATTTCACTCACCTACAATATTCAAAATTTTCCTGTTCCCCCTCAGTCACTGCCTCAACAATTTCCTCAATTAACATTCGCTCGTCACTATTAGAAAACACTGACATACTCGGTATTCTACACCACTTAACCCACTCACTACTCACAGTCACGTTTATATTTTTGTTTATTATTATTTTTTACATTTAGTTTCTTTTGATTTTTTTTTTTTTTTTTTTTTTTTTTTTTTTTTTTTTTTTTTTTTTTTTTTTTTTACAGTTTATTCTCAAACTATTGAATCCAACTATAATCTGATCGTTATTCCACTCTAGGTTGATATTTCAATCAGAACAATCAACCGGCCGGTAAATAAAATTCAGATAAATAATTTTTAATCGGTATTTTTCTCCTTTATACTTTTATTCTATTCTTACATTAAATTATTTTTAACCGATTTAGATTTAACACTATTTCTATTATATAGAAATAAATTCATAATCATTTTCCAACGATGATTTTGTTCTACTAATATTATATTATTATATATTATAAAAATAGTGGTGTGTGCGTGTGTGTATCGCGTTGTTCGAGCACTGCACATTCACCACCACTATTATGTTCACGCGAACACACGCACACACACACACCTTATTCTTTGATTTGTCAACGTATTATATTTTTAAATACAATAGTTTAATAAAAAATATTGGAATTCAACAAAATAACCCCACTATATAGCCACTTTGTAGCGTAGACACAACGCCCGAACGCGTTTTGTAATGGCGATCTTTGGCGGGAAACAGCTGAGGCTCTCACGACGCGCGACAAATATCACTCCGCCGCCGGTATCAGGACCGTAACAAATCGCAGGCAATTTATTTCCAAGCTACTTCCCAGTCCTCATCACCACTCCATTTTTTCATTACTTTCTTTAGCACACACTGTGGCAGTGAAACGCGATGATGAATCACAAAAAATCGTACTCACAAATTTCACAACACACACTAAAATCACCGACCACCTCAAAGTGACTTAATTTCGACAATTTAAATTACAGTTTTATTGTACGCAGAGCACAATTCATAATCAACATAATATATATACATACATGTACATATATGTATACATGCTATGTGTGGGTGTGTGTATTGCGTATGTCACTTTTTTGTATACATATTAATAATCATATATCAACGAATATATATACATATATGTATATGTGCTTATATGTGAGAAGAAACATTACGGGAATGCATGATGCATAATTGTCCATTATCAGTAAATTATCTTAAATATATAATATGTAGTAATAAAGATGCCAATTGATTTCACGCAATTTTATAATTATAATTGAAATTATTCCAGAAGCCTATTTCATTTTTTTTATGTGAATAGAATATAAACAAAATAAAATTTAAACACTGAAACTACGCGTTCTAACTCTTTGCTCATTAACCTCCGCGATCCCGGCAGATGAAAAAAACATTATGACGAAAAAAAATGTATTCTACTGTTTCGCAGGGGTTTCAATTGAATGATTCATCCCTGTACCGCAGGACTCCGAGGACCAACAATCACTATAATCGCGTCTACACGACCGTGCTGTCGTTTTTCACATAATAAAAATTATTACATACATACATAATGTATAGTATATTTTCATCTTATTAAACCAATAAAAATTCAAAGTTCCAATTATATTATTGATCTAATATTGAATTTTATGATGAATTAAAAATATAGATTTACGAATATATCTCTTGCACAATTAATACAAAGCACTATTTCGCCGTCGCGTAGGTTAAAGCCAGTCAAATACAATACGGTCGCGTGGGAAACATCTGCCAGCTGGTTGAGGCCCCGCCCATAGAATACATGTAAAATATAGTCAACCTTTTGCCACTTTTTTTTTTACATTATACCTGATTATGCCACCTTGTGCTGTCTCCTTGTTAACAGTAACTTTGTTCATTTCTCATGATCAAGATAATTGCTGAACACTTATATAAATGTACACGTATTTTTTTTAAATTAATATTTCGTGTATAAATGTATATGTAATATCTACTTGACAACTATGTATATGTTATAACTGGAGAATTAATAAAATATGTTAGTTACTCTTATTTCGACTGAACGATTGAGTCCACGGTCAACATGAATACGCGCATGTGCGCATCATTTACAAACTCCAATACTATATGAATTATAGTTGTTATGTGCATATAATGCGATTAACTATTCTGTACACGAGTGAAATGATTCATATATTTTTGGTTAAAAGAGTAAATGATTAAATAAATGGGCAAAGTTTTAGTTTTATATTAATATCATAACTGCTTAAAATAAAAAATTTGATGGAGATATTTTCAAATGTGTAAATAAAATACACAATATATACATAGAGATACATTTTCTGTTCAATAGACTAATTTCTTACACTTCATATCAATTATGTCTGAAACATTTATTAATATTCAAATTTAAATTCATATACGTATAAGATTATCAAGATGCTAAAATAATGGAACACAAGAGAAAGTACGTCTATATTCTACAAATTTTTCCGTTTCATTTATAACGGGTAATAGGTGTGATGATTAACCAATATGATAACATCATTATGAAAAGTTCAATTTTTTCTGTTCAAGTATTCACTCTTGCTTATTTTTTATGCCAATGCATTGTATCAGAATACATGAGCAATTAGCAATAGCTCACAGAAAGTTTTATATCATTGTATAATATAATAACTCAACATTTATCCAACTAGTATTACTAATGTATTAGAATACATTTCGGATTTGCTGAAGAGCCGTTACGATTAACTTTCATTTTTATTTGTCATATCGACATTATTCAACATCATAATTTAGAGCAAATAGTTGATCATTTTATAATTTAATGTAACTTAAAGCCAAAATTATGATTCCTAACGAGACTATATGGTCATAATGTTTGCACCGGCACATCTTCACCATCGATATTAGATATTAGTTTTCTCATTGAATATAATTCAGTCAACTCTACTAAAAATTATAATGAAAATTTCGTTAATAATAAATCTATAAGGTTGGTAATGATTTATCATGTCATGATAGAAGAGCTTGGTCAAATTTTAGTTAGTTTGTCCTATATTCTTCATAATTTTTTAGAAGTATTTCTTTTAATTAATTAAATATATTCTCATCTTGTATTATAATTGATGGCTGTATGAATTACATGTGTGCAACCATAAAAATTACAGGCTCAAATGCTGTATTTGACGCAATGAAAATTATAATTTCCACCCAATTTATACACATTTACATATACATAAATTTTATGACATACCCTTCATGAAATTTAATACATACTTCAAAGTTTTTCAAGACAATGAGTTAATTCACAACGATCATGTGTGAATTCGAATGATACATAAATATATATATTTATGAAAAGTATGATTTGCATATCAAACTGTATGTATATTTCAAAACATCAAATGTACTTTATAATGTAAAAAGTTATTGTTCTGAAAGTATGTTCTCAAAAAAATCGTATGTGTGGACGGTGGTATTCTGATATTGCGTTGAAATGATTAATGCTAAATCCAAACGTGAATCGTGCTATCAAGGTGGCTATTTTATAAAATATCAGGGTACTATATTAATCAATTACGAAATTATTTTCCAATCATATTGAATCAACTTACATATTACACTAACTTAATATGTAGTCACACGCCTTACCTATGAATCCATGTATATCTTCTATGTTAAATGATAAACATAAAAAGCTAAGAATTCATTTTTTGTTATAATATTTTTTTCAGTCCTAATTTTAGCCTTTCCTGAGCTGGATTAACTTTAATTTTCAATTGCTGAATAAGGTCAAATATTTTCAATGATGGACCAACTTTGAAACCAGTCAAATCTATAATTTGATCCTTAGTCAGGGCAAGGAGTGTCTTCCCATCGACCTTGCGTTTGCTGAAATTGTCACAATATGTGGCGCAATCATTGACACGTAAAAACTGA
Organism: Microctonus aethiopoides; assembly: GCA_030347275.1. Lineage (NCBI taxonomy): Eukaryota > Metazoa > Arthropoda > Insecta > Hymenoptera > Braconidae > Microctonus > Microctonus aethiopoides. The sequence goes on along the minus strand of JAQQBS010000001.1, from coordinate 27,132,184 downwards.
GCCACATCAAATACATTCCATTCGATTGGAACAAGATCACCGCAATCGGAACTTTTTTGCCAACCATCAGCTATTCTCGGTATATACTTGCCACTTGCTGTATTTACCTACAAATATATAAATTGTATCAATTATAATTAACGTGTATCGTCACTAATTTGGATTAATAATAAAAAAATTTATAGGGGATTTACTAACATTAATATAACATGTAGCAATTCTTTCTCTCGGTAATGGCGGATTTTGACCATCAATATGCAATGTCTCACTAATCGATTGACCTTGACCACTTGTCGGACTTGGTAATGTTTGATCAGGACCAGCCGGCTCTTGAGCAGGCTCTGGTTCTCTTTTTCCTTCTTCAGGTAAACTGCCCAATTCACGATCACGCTCAATTTTTGTACCTTGTGCTGGCTCATATACTTTTTCACGTTCACGCTGCCCGTGGCCACTAACACGTTCGCTATGTCGTGACAATATGTTCTTCGGACACATTATCTTATTGCCTTTCTTTACTTTTCGCTTAGCTTTACGTTTAAGGCCTCGTGGTGTTTTTATAGTTGGACTGATGTTTTTGATGAGTGGTCGCGGTCCTTCAAGCTTATGATCAACAAGATCACACCAACCAACCGGATAAATATCCGGACTTTGGCAATCCAACCATTGATCATATTCATCTTCCCAACCGTCAAAATGTACGCGCAATAATCGACCAATAACTCGGCTAATTGTAGCTACACATACTAATCTTGGATCCATTAAATCTGCCGCTTCTAACCTCATACCCTCGATAAATCCATGCTGTGGAATTTCACGATTAAACAAGTTTACTGGAGCTGGAATTGTATTTGTCTCAGCTAAATAGGTATCCCATGAAAATGTCGTCGGATCGTAAGATTTGGGTGGAGTAAGAGGTAAACCGTGTTGCGCACAAAAACCAATTGGAAAAATACAGGGTGAGCTTACATTGTAGCAAAACCAGTCGGCACAACTTGCATCTTCATCATAACTATCAATTCTAATCATTACATAGTCCTCTTTGAGAACTTGCATAATAGTTGCAGCACATATTGCTGATAAATTGAGAGGATCAATTGCTTCAATTTTCATTCCTTCTCGAAATGTATATCCGAGATTTAAATGATGATTTTTTGGCACATAAAAGAGACTTTCTATGGCATCATCAGCGCATAAACGGCCGACTTCTAAGCGCTCTAAATATTCAGGATATGCATCTAATGTTTGCCCAACTTTTCTAGCCCAACCTACTGGATGTATCAATGGTGAATCTTCATGACACCAAAATCCATTATCTTCTGGTGGTGAATCATAATACCTTACATGTAGACGTTTACCAATAATTTTTTGTATAGTCGCAACTTTAACTTGAGAAATTCGATTTTTATCTACAACCTCTAAATGTAAACCACAACGAAAACGTGATTTTATACTATCATTCACTTTATTGTAAAAGTTTGTTGGTAATGTTCTTGCACCCGTTAATCGTCTCATCAAAAAATCCTTCCAATCTTTATATTTATTAGCAATAGTGTTTGGTGGAATTAGTGGTTTACCAATAGTTGCACACCACCCAACTGGATGAATATCATTAGAACAAAGCGACACCCAAAAATCTTTATCAGCATTATGGCCGAAACCTTCGTACCTTAATAATGCTCGATAGCCAGCAATACGTAAAACAGTCGCGACCCAGAATGAATCTGGAAAAGCCTCACATACCTCATCACAATCTGTATTTTCAACCTCAACTTTCATACCTACAGTAATATTGTCCCATATTTCAGATATTGGCGCGTGCTTAAAGCAAGATACAGGCGCAGCACAAAAGCCTGGTTCGGTTAATTGAGGTGTCCAATCGTACGAATCAGCCATTTCTGCTGTTCGTTTTCGTCTTATGGGCAAATCTTCAGGCATTACTGGTGCAGTCACCGCTTTTTCATTCAGTTTTATTGTATTAAATTTTTTATTCTCATTATTGCTATCAAATGTTTCAATTTTATCAAATTTCGTCATCTTGTTTAATTTTTTATCTATCCTCTCTGTCTTTCCAATTCGTTCCATTTTTTCCACTTTTTCAAATTTTCGCATTTTTCCTACCGTTTCACTGGGTTCTTTACCCGACATCATTGCTAATTGACATCTGCGAAGATCCAATAATTCATTTTTGATTAATGTCTCGTTATCTAAAGATTTTTCAGTATGCAACGATTCTGAATTCATCATTGATTGATCAGACTGATGTAAAGGACTATATGTTGAATCAGCTGTTGATGTAGTATGTTCGGATGACCGAGCACACGCTCGACTGCAGAATCGTCTTTCTTTTGTATAAAATGCATGCTTTACCCCAATCGCGCCGCATTTTTCACATACAGCTATTCCATCTTTTCTAATAGGAATGAAGTTCAAATCCGTATGCGGCTGATAAGCTATTGGCGTTTTTAATACTAACCCAGGATGTTTTATCGGTTTTATCTTGCGATTTCGGTTATCTTGACTTGTTTGAGTGGCTGCATTACTTAGTACCATTTCGCGTTCTTCACTTTCTGTATTATTTGTTCTCCCAACGACACCATTATCAATATCATCATAATCATCATCATCATCATCATTATCATCATCATCATCGTCGTCACCATCATCACTATCATTATCATCATCATCATCATCATCACCACCATCATTATCATCATTATCATCAACATCAACATCATCATCACCATCCTCATTGTCATTATTATCGCCGTTTTGAAATTCTTCGTCTTCATCTTCTTCTATGTATTCATCCAATGTTAAATATTCGTTCACTCCTGAATCACCTTCTCGAACATCATATTCCTATAAAATTTCAATACATTAGTACACTCAAAGACATGATAGATTATCACTTTAATATTAAATAAAATAACGCGTTATTGCGTACTTTATGCATCCGATGATTGTCAGTTCCTTCAATTGTTTCCTCTGTCTCGGAGCATTCATTAGGAAACTGTTGTGGTAAATATCTGACCATTGTAGGTGGAGCTATTTGATGATTTCTCATATCATTAAACGAATGAGCACCATGAGTGAAAAATGGACTCTCAGAGTGTCTTGGATCTATCATAAGCTCATGTGTGGGTTCACCGTGGACCATCATGTCGCCCATCCACACCATCCCCAGCTCTGGTATACCAGGGACAGAAGTATACACTGAATTCACACAAATATTTATACTTTATTAAAATTGATCATCTAATTATTATGCTTAGATATAACTGAAAATATATAATGTCCTTCCACATAAATAATACTTCATTATTCATATTCATATATTAAATCTGAATAAAACATTTTCAATAATACCAACTTTAGCTGATGTTCATATTTATTTTCATGGTATAACAAATGATACTAGAATTGATAAAAAATCATGTGAATGAGTGTGACGCTACAGGCATTGTATATGTAGTGAGCATTTATTTAACCTTTATTTCTTAATTCATAAATATACAGATAATATTCTCGAAATTTCATTTATAATTCAAGAATGCGTGTATAATCATTTTAACTATATTTATATGGATTATTAGATCAATGGCGACGACAACATAAATAAATCTTCCGATTGACCGGTATCACCATAATAACAATAAAGACAAGTTACGAACCATTCGATGCCTGCATGTCCATGACAAAGAATCCTTGTGAAATTAATTGAGCGCTTTCACTCGCTATTATCTCAATCTATATCTTTTGCACGGCATGTTCTTCATTTCATTTATTTTATACGACATGTTCCGTCGCACAAATGTTAGTACCCTATCAATAATTATAATTACAAATGCATATTTTTTCGCGATATCGGCCGATTAAAGCCGAACGACAAAGCAAAAACATAAAGCGACAAGGAGCAAGCTTCTCTATATAATCGCTGTTGCGCTCGTTGCTTCACTACAGCAGCTTTGATGTTTTGAGGTTTCAGTGTTTCACAACATCATCATCATCGTTCGTTGAAGGCGCTGAATCAATTTCAGTGTTGCCAACATAGAGAATATAAACTCTATAGTCTTCATTTACCAATACAGTGAAACCTCTCTACGATTCGCCTCACATCTACATTAGAAGATAGTTTTTCCCCTAGAGTCCCTCTAGTAAAGTTACTAGAGGGACTCTAATTATTATTATCGTCCATGAACTATCTATCCTCTCTGGAGTCTCTGCGTAGTTCGTAGTACGGCAGTACGCAACTATACACTGCAGTAGTACGTGTTGTTATGAAGATTGAAGAGAAGAATAGAGGTCTCTACTTCATAATTTATATGTTTATATTGGGATCCGTCAGATGGGAGGAGCCTAAAAAACATGGCGGACTTAGGAAGTAAATTCAAAAAGGGGGTATAGTTTTACGTGCAATTATATGAATTATAAATTAAGAAAAACATGATTAATAAACGTACAATATGTGATTGGGCTGGTACTAACCCCAAACAAAGGAATTTTGTAGAAGGAGAAAGAATTTCAAAAGCCGGTCACATTATAAAATGCTGTAAAAATAAAAATTCAAATGAGCTGTCAGATACGGTTAGTTTCACGGCATATTGTCTTAAAACCTCAAAATTAAAAGAAATACCCCCATGAAATCAATGGTAAAGTGCAGTTGAATGGTAGAATAATGTCGGTACAATGTTCGAGCAAAGCTATTTTAGGCAAACAGTGTAAACATATAAATAAATTTTTGCAGCACACAAAACGATTCATTTTCATCGAAAACTTGTGGAAATGTATATTTACATCTTTATTGGAAGCGCTTTCACAACCTTTTACAGCACAAACTATCTTCCTTTTAGATTTCGCACGAGGAGAAAATGTTGCAGACTCCATTATTAATGAGTAAAATATCTAATTTAATGTTTTTAATACTATAATTTTCAGAAAATTAACAATTTACAATTAATTCACTACTGTATGCTTGTTAATGTGCTTCCTATCCTAGTAACACGAGTTGCCACCAGATGTCATATGTCCATTTGACGGATCCCATATATTTTCTGTATTTTGCAGAAAATATGGCGACAATAATAGTAACATGCTGCAATCTAATAATGAATATTCATGTTTATATATGTATATATATAGATGTATATTTTTTTCGAGAAAAGATATGATACTTTGGACGTGGTAATATTACTATTAGCATTCACATTATTTACGTAATTTCATTTTTCAACTTCGTGTCTACTATTCCATTATTTTTAAAAATAAATTCTATGTATATCATCAATTTTGTAATACAAACAGGTATGTATATTATATCACTCATTGACCTGTTTCAGTTAATTTGTTTTTATTATTATATTAGATATAAATACGAATAATGAAATCGCACAAAGAATCACAAGAATTGAAATTGACAATGCCATGGGGTCATGTGGCTGGAATAGGTTGGGGCTGTCCTAGAAATAATCCAGTCCTCCTTGTTCATGGAACTTTGGATAACGCTGGATCATTCACTAGACTCATTCAACTTTTGCCAGAAAACTATTATTACGTCGCTATAGATCTACCGGGTCATGGATTATCCAGTCATTTTTCACCTGGTATTATTTTGGATTTTTTTAATTACATTTTAACAATAAAATATGTTTTGGATCAACTACAATGGAGTAAATGTATGTACATTGGACACAGTTTCGGTGCTCAATTGGGTATTATGTTTAGTATAGTATATCCGAATATATTAACTAGAATAATTACTTTTGACGGTTTACTACCAAGAGCAGTGAATGAGAAAAATTTGTTAAGCAGAATTAAACAAGTTAATGATAGCGTTTTGTACGATTTAAATGAAAAGAAAACTCGTTTGTACACAAAAATTGAAGTACTCAATGCACTACAGAATAGACGGCAATTCACTTTAAATGAACAAGCTGCCCTGTCACTTTTCGAGAGATCTGTTTCAATGGTCGGCGATATGTATAAATATAATCGTGATCTCAGAATAAGACCATTTATATATCCCAATTTTAACTTTAATCAATATGCGGAACTGATGAATCATTTAAAATTACCAGTTTTGGTGATATTAGCCACTGATTCATGGTTCAATTTATTTCTGGATGACGCAGCTAGTTTGCAGAGTTTCAAGAAGATATTGCCCAACACATGTACTATTGTAACCGTTGAGGGAAATCATGATGTACATAATAACAATCCTGAGCGAGTGGTATCTTACGTTTCTTCATTTTTAAACAACAATATTAAAAGTAAGTTGTGATGCCTGATATGAATATGTATATACATATAGACATGGATGCAATAATTATCACCTCTTAAACACATACTTCCTTTTTAAAGACGAATTTTTCGTTCTATTGGAAATATTTACAATTATTCTCACATTCCGCATCTTTCTGTTTAATATGATTTCCAAAACAAATTGTTTATATATATTCAACTCTGTTAATCTTAACTATAGTATGAATTGCATTCAATCGAAATAATAAATGTTCTCTCAAATAACATTGAGTTATTATTGTAATAAAAAAAAATTATAATATGATTGACATTATCTGTAACGTAAATAAAAGATTGTGTTAAGAAAAATCGTAATTGTGAAACCGATGTACACACGGGATAGGAAAATAGGAATATGCGTTCCAGAGTACTTCATAGTTCAGTGACCTATGAAACACACTAGAACATTGGATATCTATTTTGATAAATTTTATTATCTCTTAAGACTACGATACTAAAAAAAATTTCTTGAAAAAAGTATCCAATCATCTCAACAATCGTGAAACATAAACCATACGAACAAAAAAGTAATAATTTATCATTTTTTTCAAATGTATGTACACCAAAATTTACTGAATGTCTCAGTACGTTTGATATTTCAGAGCCGCCATCTATGCTTAACATTGAGCAAATTCAAATTCATGCTTTCTAAAAATTACTATAATCACGTGGAGAATCTCTTCACACCAAGGAAATGTTCCATCATTCCCGAGATATTCGATAATTTTTGTTCAAATCTTTCATTACTTCATTGTAAAAATTTCTCCCAGTGTACAGCTGATGCGGAGAAGCTTCCGCTACATAATTAAAGCTTTCACACACATGTAATATATTCCCATGAGCATATAAAATGTAAATGTAAATAAATTAACCAATCAGAGGCCGCCGTTTCCATCCCCACCTCTCATTCCACAGACACTTTTTTGATCAATTTCTTCATGCATAATGCGTTTTGCAAAACTATACATACAGTTGCAGGACTTAGCACTTGAAGAGTTTTCAAATCTCGCAGTTTGTAGATGGCAATCATCAAGTATTGTGCATGTAGATGGCATTAGTAGTGCTGAAATAAACTAGAGTCCCTCTAGTAAGAGTTAGGACAAAGACGCCATGTTTCGTCGGAAAAAGAGGGGGTATTCGCGGTAAAAT